>CAWUFW010008740.1:600000-854037 GCA_963921515.1 Calotriton arnoldi
GTTCTTGTGATAATTTTTCTACTCAGGATACACTGCACTTTATCATGTTTTGCGATCACTACTGCACTACTGCACTCTCCGCTAATATTTAGATTACCATTATTACAAGATAAAGGCTTTATGCAAGTAAAACCGGCATTAAGTTATCTCCTTTTCTAACGCCTTGGAGTATTATATGTCCTTTCAGGACTTATATATTAATTCAGCCTTAGCTCAATTCAGTAAGACTCTAAACTCGGCACTTAAAAGTATTGCACCTTTAAAAACTGGGTCTAAAATGTTGCTTAGATCTCAGACCCCCTGATACTCCAAAGATTTGAGACAAGAGAAATCCTCCTGTAAAAAGTTGGAAAGAAGATGGTGCAAGACAAACACCAAAGCAACAAAGATGCATACCAACTGGTGTTGTCCTCCTACCACTAGAAAATTACATTGGCATGTAAATCCCATATAATCACCCAAATTGAGCAGGTTTGCAATTCTTCGAAAGAATTGTTCAAAGTCCATTATGACTTTATTAATCCTTCAGCCTGCTCCCAGATTATTCCAGGCTCACAGGATCTATGTAATTCTCTAGCGGATAGCTTTGAGGACAAAATAAACCAGATTTATTTGAAATGTTCTATTTCTGCTGATCAGTCCGTTGAGGCACTAAGCTATAACTCCCCTTCTTCTAACTGTGCCTGCAGTTTGGAAATGTTTGTACCTTTTTCTCTTGAACAGACTCACTTTAAATTTATGGCCGCCATGGATTACAGCTTTACTCTCCCACCAGATTGCACCCGCTGTCTGAGCATTGTTTAACGTATCTGTGGACATGGGGAAGATTCCCCACGCTTGGAAATCAGTACACGTTGTACCTATACAAAAGAAGGCCAATGTTGATCCTAGTAGTGTCGCAAACTATTGTCCTATTTCATGGCTTCCACTCCTGGGAAAATTGCTAGAAGTTCTAATAAATACTCACCTTTCACCCTGTCTTGAGGAAAATAAGACCCTGGACCCATCTCAATCTGGCTACAGATCCTTCTCTAGTACTGAGACTGCCTTGGTTGCATCACTGATTCCATAAGACTCTCCCTTGACAAAGGTGTTCCATCCATGATAGTGCAGCTGGACTTGTCTGCAGCCTTTGATACCGTGTCCCACACCAGGTTGATTCAAAAGTTGTACCAGATTTTTACAGCTTTGCAATGGATCTGAGATTTTTTACAAAATATAACTCAGACTACTTCATTGGGCACATTAAAGTCTTAAACCATGCTGATTAACAAGGGGGTACCGCAGGGCTCCTGTTTAATACCACATTAAAGCAATTGCAGACTAGATTATAACAAACTGCTTGCAATTAAATTCTGATAAAACAGAGATCATGCTGTTTGGTTAGGCCAAGCAACTTTGGGCTTCAGAGTGGTGGCCTATAGAACTAGATCCTGCTCCTATGCCTAAACAGGTAGTTAAAAATCTTGTCCTTAAATGAAATCAGTCTTTCTCCATGAAAGACCACGTTGTAGCTACTAGTGGTAGCTGCTTCAGCATGATGCATCTGTTGAAGAAAGCTTTTTCTTATCTTCCATTTTCTGTCAGAAAAACCCTTGTTCAGGCTCTGATTATTAGAAAATGACACTACGGCAATGCTCTGCTTGCCTCAGTAAATGAGACTGTAATGTCCAAAATGCAAGTGGTTCAAAATACAGCTACAAGGCTTGTTTGTAATCTCCCTTCTGGCTCCGCGTCTCAACCTTTCCTGAGAGCACTGCACTGGCTGCCAATTAAGAAAAGGACAATCTTTAAAATTTGCTGTCTTACACATAAATCCTTAATGGGCAATGATCCCAGCTATCTACTTCAGAAACTCAAACACTATTGTCCAGTTAGAAATTTGCATTCCATGGATAAAGCCTTGCTTACCGTCCCTCATGTTTGACTGACGACACGTGGTGGCAGGTCTTTTATTTACTTGGCCCCATTCTATTGGAATAAATTTCCTTATCATATGCGCATCTGTTCTGATTATGTTAAATTCAGGAAGCTGTGTAAGACAGTTCAAGTCTAATCTTAGCTTTCTGTCTTGCCTGTGTTTGCCATCAGCTCCGAGATACTTCTTCGGGGATGATTTGTGTGCTATAATAAGCTATATATTAACATTCAGAACTCAAACTCATCTGCTAACCTTTCCGAAGCTTTGACAAACTCAGCTGTTCCAGTTTTTCTTGCATTTATCCTTGTAACTTTTTGCCTAGTACTTCTTCTTCCTTTCACAGGCACTGGACTCTGCACTGAGCATACAGAGCCCATCATGATACGCCCTATCGGCCTTATCATAATGGACTGTGCTGGCTCTGTGCAGATTAAATTAAATTAACTCGAAGTTTTTCTCAGTTAATTCATACTTTTAGCCAGCACAGATCAGAACGAAAAAGAAGGTACCCTGCTCATTGTTTCCATGCTGCACTGTCTGCAAATCAAGCCCTAACTCTTATAAATATTGGGTTAATTTAATTTACTTCGCACAGTGCTGTTGCATAAAAACAGGTGTTCGACTCTGCTCTGAGCCAATGCAGCCCATCATGATACAGCCCTATCAGTTAGAGCATGAGCTACTTACTACACAGATCAAAAAGACAATGTGGCAATGACAGGTCTGTGGTTAAGAGCTATTCTGTCTGCAGCTTGTAGTGTGTTACTTTTTCCCTTTCTGTACTCTCTCTCTTTCCCCTTGCTGTTCAGCCTGAGCATGTATGGAATCTTGATGATGCCTTGGAATGTTGGGTGCCTGATCTGAGTCAGTTGGTGATTACAGGCTGAGCAGCTAGGAGGCTGCTCCTGGTGGGGCGTACATATAGACCTACTTACCATCTTGGCTATACTTTAAGCTTCTGTAACTTGTGCTTGAATAAAGCTACTTCTTGGAACCACAACCTGACCTCCTGTGGACTTTGTACCTTCAACATTTTGGCGACGATCTGGTCTTCAAACCCTGCATGAATTCAAATTCAATGGACTTATATTACTTGTAACCGTCTTACAGCAACTAAGAAACCTACAAACCCTTCAACTACTTCAAGAAATCCAAGCTTGAACCATCTTCGTGTTATCATCTGGCAGCCCCAGCCCCACCAGTGACCTTCTGTAACTTGTGCTTGAATAAAGCTACTTCTTGGAACCACAACCTGACCTCCTGTGGACTTTGTACCTTCAACACAGCTCATGCATTAACTTTAACTAGTAGAATTGCTACATTAGCCTATGCACATATTGACAGTGCGCCAAGAGCAAAGTGTACATGAAACGGCCCCTGCTCAGTTTAGCTTATTATTTTTTGTATTTCTTTTTGCAGTAGAGGTTTATTCACAAATGCCGATTTGAGCTGGTGAATGAAGTGGCCTTCAAATATGTGATGGGTGTGTTACCAGAGTGTGTTCCAGGGTGAAGCATTTCTGCAACAGATGGTGGTTTACTATTTAAATATTATGGGCCAGATGTACAAAGTATTTTTGCATGCAAAAACACCTAAGGGCCATGTACAAACCCTAATTAGCGAGTCGCAATTTATTAGCGGCTCGCTAATTAGGATTTGCGACTCGCTATTAGGAAGGGCGTCCCTTCCTAATAGCGAGTCTGAGCCCTATGTATGACAGTTTTGCAACCGCAATTGCGGTTGCAAAACAGCCGCAATCTACCACCTACTTCAAGTAGGTGGTAAAGCATTCATGAACGGGAAGGGTTCCCCAGGGGAACCCTTCCCCTTTGGGAATGTATGTGAAAATATTTTTTAAGGGCAGGCAGTGGTCCCAGGGACCACTGCCTGCCCTTAAAAAATGAAAAGAAAACGTTTCATTTAAAAAAAAAAAAATGCATCCCGTTTTCGGGCTGCATTAAAAAAAATAAACCTGCTTTATTGAAAAGCAGTCCCAGACATGGAGGTCTGCTGAGCCCAGCAGGCCACCATCCCTGGGAGGGCCAGCCATTCCCAATGGGGTCTCAAATTGCGAGTGGCTCCTTAATATTTATGAGCCTTGCATTTTGCGACCCTATTGGGAATCGCTAACATTGTCTCTGACACTGTTGTAGATTTGCTTTTGCGACTCGCAATTTTTCGCAATTTGCGAGTCGCAAAAGCAAATGGTCGTACATCTGGCCCTACATTTGCTAATATGCTGCAAAGATTATTTCCTGGCGTTCACTTGGTGCAATGGAAATAAGCATGTTATATCTTGTGTAGTTATCTATGCATCTTGCCAGGTTCTTTGTCCCTTGCTGTTCAGCCAATGTGAATGTGCTGTTTGAAATGTTGGAATGGCGGTGATGCATTTGAATGTTTGGGTGCCTGTGAGGAGTGTCATCTGAAGTACAGGCTGAGCAGCAGAAAGGCTGCTCCTGGTGGGGATGTTCTAGAGGCTATCTTACGGCTATCCACATGGCTATCCTAAAGACCAAGCTATGAATATACTTATCTGCAACTAAGAAAAATAAATCATCTTCAATACATTGCACCTCTGCTACCAGACTTTCATTACAAGAAAATATTGTTTACCTTTCGATATGTTCAGGCTATTGTAATATTATGTTCACCATGAGTTCAAGCATGGCTCAATCAGTCACTTCAAGCTTTCGTTTTTTTTTTCACTGTTAATGTGAAATCATTTACCTGAGATCTCTTTTAAATGAAATGCCAGGAAGAGGGTTCAACTATAGAGTTCTAGAAGTATTTTAATAAAGTAACATTGTTCAATCTTTTCGATGCAGTAGTGGAAAATCGCTTATGTATACCTCCCCTACTAGGTGAGCAGATATCCAATATATATCAACTAAAAAGTTGAATGACAAAGTAAGCAAAAATGTGTGGACACTTATTTTTGAAAACATTTATTTTGCTCTGCTTTGGCTTGTTCTTCCTGGACACTAGGAAACAGCATTTCCTGTAAATAAAGCAAACCGTTTCAGTTCTTCATATTACAGTCTAGATCAACATTAAAAGCACTGTCGTCATAGCAACACAGCATTAATGTATTGTTCCTGTTATGCCAAATGATTAGATGCATTACTTTGAAGATGTTGTAATAGCTAACTAAAAGCATTGAAATAACATTAAAAGTCAGATACCTCCTACAGAACTTGAATACAAACATCTTGTTAAGAATCAAATAATTCTTCTAGAGCTTATAGTTTACAGTGAATTATCTTCATTCCCTTGCTTTTATCGTTTTTCAGTTTCACCCACATTCTAAGAGAGAATTTAACAAAAAAAGAGGAAAAATACGTTTGTTATCACAATCGACACCAGTGAAAGTAATGTTGAAAGTGAATGATATTCAAAAGTCAATGGTACATTAGATATTGGTGGGCTCAATAGAGACTCTGCGTAAATTCCAGGAAAAAAAACTTGATGCCGTAATGTCCGCACTTGTTATTACCCTCGAATTTAAAGTCTCAATTTAAAGAAATGATGAATGGCTTGTGCCTACGATACCACATATTTTTGTGCATTTTTGTCGTTATTATATCCACCATCCTTTTGCCAGTGGTACCATCTCACATTTTCTTCATAATGTGTGCACAATTACTTCTCTGTTTTCAAATCAGCGACACATTTGCAATGATAACAAACTCACAGCTTTCTGCAATGCAACTCAGGTTTCAACGAGTACCTCAGGTCACTGACATTACGCTTTTTTAAAGGATGGGATTGACATTTCGAAAGCATGGCACCTGAATCACCTTATGTTGCATCTTGTTCATCCAAGAGCATTCTATTCTAATACACCAAGGGACATAATAACAAACTTTAAAGCAGTGCAGAGCAGCAAGCGCTGTGCTGCGTAAAAGGGAGGGATAGGGATATAGCAGGAAAGCATTCTGTTTAACATGATATGGCACATTCCTGTCCTTTCCTGGGACTGGTGCCCTTTTGGCTGCCTCGCGCCAATGCAGTCACCCTTACGCTGTGGTGAAAGGGGGCCTGCATTGTAGGAAGGATTGTTTTTTGTGCAGGAAGGGGCCTAATTACAAGTCTGCTGTTCTAAAGACTGCCAGACTTGTAGGGGCACGGCGATGGCGGTCTTCTGACTGCCCTATTACAATTAGGGCGGTCGGACCGCAATGGCCCCACTCCAGTCGCCAGAGAACTGCCATTTCCTGGAGGGGCTCCGGCTCTCAAGAGGCCACAATATGCTTGGCGGGACCGCTGCGGTCCGGCCAAGCATATTACAAATTTCTTCTCTGCCACGGTTTTCATAGCGGTTCCTCCTTCATGAAAACCATGGTGGAGAGGAAACAAATGGGGCCCTCCCTCTGTGCAAACGGGTGCAGGCAGGGGGGCACAACATGTAACCTCCCTGTGTACATGCACCCCAGTTCCTGCACAGCATGGACTTTTCAGTCCATGCGGTGCAGGAACTGTTTTTGACATTCCCACTGCGGGTGCCCATTTTTAGGGCACTGCTGTGGGAACATAAAAAAAGCCCACGAGACACAGAATCACTTGTAATCTGGCGGGCGGCCCGTCCACAGGTTTGGCGGTGTGTTGGGGGGGGGGGTGGAGCAGGCACTGCACTGCCAATCTTGGAATCAAGCCCTTAGAAAGGAAACAATGAGGAGAAATAAAGATATTTCATCTCATTGCACCTCCCCTAATGAGTCGTAGCATTTTGATGCATTCCCAGGTTTACTAGTGTTGATATGCACCAAAATCCATCAGTGGACATGTGGTAACACCCACACTCCACCCATGGAAAGTCTCCCTGAGGCAGAGCAATGCAATGCAGCAATTTGCGCTGCGTTGTCTTACTACAGATTTATCAAGTCATGCTGAGCCACGCCTTGCGTGGCTTGATAAGTTTGACTTTAGTGTTGTGTCACCCTTGCGCCCCCCCTTGCATGGCACAAAGGAGATGCAACACATTGATAAGTAGGCCCTCAATTATTGATCTGTATTAGAGAAGCAGCTTCGAAAGTGTAGACTCGAGAATAATCCATCTGTTGCATTTTCAGCATGTAGCCATATGAGAAATGGAGCTGGAGCCCATAAGGAAATGGTCATGATCTCATCTTATGTGACTATTTGGGAATATAAGTGGGACTGAGACATCCAATGAAATAGTCATACAGTATAGGCCACACTTTGGTGCACAGTATGATTCCCATTCTTCAGAGAATGCTTTGAATAGGGGCAAGGATGATTTGTACCAAGAACCCCCTTCCTATGCTTGTGGGGGTGAAGGGCTCAGGCCGCCATTTAATCAAGGGTTGTCTCTAGGAAGAATATCAATGTAATGCAATGCACGTGTGTGGTTAGGTGAGCATAATGTCAGTCCGGTTGCCTCTGCCCCACATTACACCTGGACTAATGTTCCATAATTCTTGCTTTGAAGTCTAAAAAACAACTCAGATTTACAAAAAACATTACAACACTATACTATTGAGCTATGGTGCTTCATTCATTTCATAGAAAAGGTATGAGGAGTATTCCCAAAAATTATCCAGAATATAGCCATTCAGTGAGGATGATACTACTTTGTAAAACATGAACTTTATTTTCTCAGTTTTCAGAAGAGTGTATGTTATTTAAAATTCAATTTCAGACTTACTCCTTCTCAAAATGTCATGGTAAATATTTTTAATGAGGTACTGAACAAACATTAATTTATATTTATGGAGCATGACTAATTTTGTTTTTTGTTGGGGCAGATGGTGCATATTTTGAAGGGGTTCAGCTTCTTATCTTGCTTTATCACATGAAATAGATTTAAAGGAAATGTGATTATAGCAATTTGGTCAACACCTGGTAGTTTCTTGCCCTTTCTTCAACCACATGACATGTTAGAACACCTATTAATCACAGTTTCTTGGAAGTAATTGACTTTTTAATCACTCCTCTTTTTTATTTAAATATTCTGATGCCATTTTTTCATGTTAGAACTTAGTCAGAATCTTTGCTACTAACCTGCTCCAAAACTTTAGGGGTTCTCTGGTCAGTGTATGTATTATTCATGGGGTTTTGGCATAGGGGCGGACAGCGCTACCCTAAGTCAAAGTGAAAAGGCAGGAATGCACTGTATTTATCCAATACGGTGCATTCCTGTCCTTTCGCTCAGAGCTGGCACTGTTTTTTTTGGCAGCATAGTGCCAATGCAGGCACCTTTGCACCATGCTACAAGCGTGCCTGTGTTGTTGGCAGGATTGTTTTTGTGCAGAAAGAAGCACCTTCATGCACAAAAGCAATCCTGAGAGGCATTTTCCTCTTTCTATGAGTGCTGTAGAATGCAGCACATATGGAAGGAGAAATAGATGAGGAGAAATAAAGTTATTTCTTCTCTCTACACCTCACCTGAGGAGGCGTAAGGTTCTGATGCATCCCCAGGTGTACATGGTCTTGTAAATCTGGGGAAGTTTCAAAATCCACAGGTGTTGCATGGGAACACCCACTGCAACGCCCATGGAATGCCTCTGGAGAGCAGAGTAAGGCAATGCTGTGATTTGCACTGCCTTGCCACACTCCGTATCTACGAGGCAATTTAAAGCCACGCAAAGTGGCTTTGCGTGGCCTCATAGATATAATTTCAAGGTTTTCCCTGCCGGAGCCTCACAGAAATTAGTCCTACAGCAGCTCAAGGGGTCATAAATATGCCCCTGAATGTATATTATTTTTTTATGTTTTAATCATTGTTTGTGTTTATCGCACTTATTACTTCTCTCTTCTTTCTGTTCATGATAGTTTTTTAATTCTTTGGGTCTTTTTTTGAGTGAAATTTGACATGTTAATATCCAAACATCTAGTTATTATAAAAAGTTTTTTGGCCTTGTTGAAGCGACACACAAGTCTGTAAAAGTCACAAAACGTGTGTCAGTCTATTTTCTTTTGAAATCAAAAAATGAAAAGCATCACTAAGGTTGTTGACCTTTTATAATTCAATTAGTCTTGGGCTGATTCTAATCTTAATATTGCATATTATCAACTTACCTAAAGAAGTATTTTGATGAGGCTACCAACATCGTTGACATCCTCAAATGCTATATAAATTTATCTTTAGACCTCAAACATTGTCTTTTCGGATGTTATTGTATTTTTCTTATTGACTTATCAGAAGTGGAATTAGAGAACAGGGTAAAAAGTCTAGGATTATTGTTAGTGGGTAAATGTCAAAAGATAAACAGGTCAATGAGATCATCAAAACCTCTGTTTTCATAGGAAATTCACACAATCATTGCAGGGGCAATAATATGCTCACAATTATATTACAGTAATTATCTGTTAGTTGGTAAATTAAAAACAAATCTTAAGAAAGCAGCAAGTTCTGCAAAACTCTCCTTAAAACTCAAAAGTCTCGCTAGAGCCTCCATTAGCTACCAATAACCTCCAGGATTAGGTTTAGCACACTTACCTCGATGCACAAATCTTTGTAGTTAAATGCCCCTGTCTACATAAAATAGAGAATTACTCCTTACTGCCCCATAAGATATATCTGATGGGAAGCAGTTTTTGATTGCACCAGAGAGTATCACGAAGAAAGCAGGAGGGAAGTTGTTTCCTGCAATTGCTATCACCTTATGGAACACACTAACAGATGATCTTAGACATACACAACAATTATAGAATAGATTTTTAAATGCTCATCTTTTTGAATAGCTGTTTGGGATCCCCTGCAGTGTCTGCAGTGCCCTGTTGGCTTTTTTTGAAGCTATAAAACCCTCTGACATATGTGATACAAGTGAATAAGATAGTTCCACAGGGTGGAAGCAGTTAACTTGGCCCACAGTATTAGGTCTGGTCCATGAAACAGGTGTTAACGATGCACTTTCAGTGTCAGAACTTTGTACATTTTTGGCTCCATGCAGGCCACTTTGCACCTTATCAGAGCAGTTTGGCTCAGCCTGTCAAAAGCTGGTCATTCCGGAGAGGCTGCAAGAAGGCTGGATTTTAGCACTACCGAAAAGCAAGTTCTGTAACTTCTTTTCTATAATGGTTATAATAAATATAACCTTGGCAATTTGTTGCCTTTATCATCACTATTCTTTTAAGTCTTTGAAATATTATTTCAGCTCACTCCTTTCAATAGTTATACTTTATTAAATTATTCCTATATAAGCCTATGGAGCCAATGTGCTACAACAGGGAAGAACGAAATTGGCAGTTTTTCCCTCACCAGGGCATATAAAACATCTTTTAAAAAGTCCCTGCTCATTTTTACATGACACCCTACCATGGGGGCACCTAGGGTAGACCTTAGGGGTGACTTATATGTACAAATAAGGTAATTTTAAACTTTGGAAGCACCTTTAATTCCAAAGTCGAATTTGCGTATAATTTAACTTTAAAAGCAGCTGGCAAAGCAGGACTGGCTTTTAAAGTGACAATAGGCAAAACAGCAGTTCAAACTTAAGTGCATTAAATTTATTGGGCCCCTAAACCTCAATGACCTACCATATACTAGGGACTTACGGGTAGGTTGTCAGTACCAATTGTACTTATACCTAATTACCATGTACTTTTAATCAGAGCACATGCCCTAATGCCTGGTTAGCAGGGCTCAATGCACACTCAGACCTAGAAAACCAGCATCTAGCTGTCAAAAATGGGGGCAAAAAGTCGGGGAACACTGCAAAAAGCCCTGGTTTTTCACAACAATTTATACTAATATGATACAAGCATAATAGTTCTACCCCATGCCCCAAAATTGTGCATAAATTAAGTAGACGACACAAGTTTTAAACCCTGTTCCCATTGATGCACATGCAACACAAAGTAACCTCAGGTATAGAGGCTGAACATAGGGGTACAAGAATACCCATTATAACTTGCAGATAAAGTAATTTTCTAATGTCTCACATATTTAAAATTCATTTGATTGCATTAACGTTCTAAAGAAATTGTGTATTTCTTGACAATTATGACTTTATCTGCAATGTATACGTCTTAATCTAAAAAAATAAGCAACATGTAAAATCAAGCTATTACATGATAACTGTTTCTTTGAACTAATGAAATAAACATGTAAGTAAAATTAGCAAAAGGTGCATGTGTAAAATTGGTCACTCCATTTATTTATGTACTTCATGGTCACACTTTAACTTTGTAAAAATACTTTTTACACTTTTACTTTTGAGAATTCACAGAAGTTCGAAATAGAAGCATTTTGTGGGGCGCGGGGGGGCAGGGGAGGACTAACCATGCTCTAACACTCTCCAAATTCAAAGTCAGTGCATGTGATGCAGCTTACATTGATTCTGGCCAAGATTTACTGTACGTTTCCGCAGGCACAAACATAATGCAGTGTGGCAATTTCCCATTCAAAGCAATAAAAGGGCACCACCATTCAATTTCACACACAAAAGTTATTTTGCACTGAAACATTTATGATTTGTGATGCAGAGCTCCAATCCTTATATATTTTATGAATATCAGGCCCACTGTGGTTTGGACAGCTCAATCACGCAAAGTCTGATCTACTAACATCAAGCCTTTTCATGAAATCCTAGAAAAAAATGAAACCAAGTCTAGCAGATTTTTGCATGTTAATCCTATGCCTTTACTCTAAATTACATATTTTGTGTGGCTTAACTTTGAGAGGCTGTCATCACATTGAACATTGTACTGTGTGACGTATCTCGAGTACAAAACCTACACAAGAGACTGATGGCTCGTCTTTGCGACCACAGCACAATTATTAGCATTGAGCTAAATTGGCTTTTTAGCATAGGCAATAATTTAATTGGCATGCTACTCTTTATAAAAAAAATGTATTGTTCACACAGCCACAGAATTGCAGATTTGCACACAACGCTGAAGAAAAGTTTAATTAATCTGTGACCTGTGTGATCTACATGGTTTCTTTGATAGCAATAGTCCCAGTGATGGTCCTTTAACACACCTCCCAGACTGAATTGCCCAGCACTTAAATCAGCACATTATTATAATCTCTATGTATGATTTCCTAGTATGTTCGCATTCCACAGGAGGGAAGAGGGGGAACAGGCTGGAAAATTTCTATAGGCAACCAATTCCAGATGTGAGCTATCTACGCAATCGAGTGAGGTTTTTAAGTGTTTACCTGGGTGGTAACAGTTGTTAGGATGCAGATGTACTTAATCAGTATTTTTCTTCTGTACACCATTATTATGCCCATATGACACCCTGGGCTTTTATTCCGTATGTAATTACATAAATAAAATAAATTAAAGTATAATGGAAAAGTTACATTCCCCCTAAAGCACTCAGAAGGCTGCTGACCTCAATCAGAGACGATCCCAGGTCACTACCCATTTGACTGCAAGATGTTGCAGGCGTTGCTGCAACCCTCTGCTTCACTGAATGCTCAAACCTGGAATAGAGAATTGTCCACTTAGGCCCAATAACGCCCAAAAACTGAACAAAATGTTATTCAGCCAATAAGAACTGAGTGAATCTTAGGATAGTTATTGCAAGTGACACAGAATGAATGAGAAAGTTTGAAAAACTCATGCATCCAGGCTGAAGTTGGATATGCACCATGTCAGTTTAGGAGGGATTGTGTTCCTTTTCCTTATCTACTACGCAAAATGTTACCATACAAACTTAACCCACGAGCAGCCAATTATTTTTTGATCCCACACAAAGAAGAGACCTAAAGGTTCAAAATATCTGTTGCCCTTGCAAACCCACTGAAAAAATACTCTCATAATGACCTCCTCATGTAAACTCCTATGAAGGATGCACTACCATAATATACTACTCAACCACAATGTGTTACACTTAGACAGTACTTAACAAATATTTGACTAACAGAAAATCAAATTTAATCACACAAGCACTTTTTTGGTCAGTAATTGAATGAAGACTAACCTCAATGAACAAAAGATAAAGTTAGGATCAACGACATTCAATGTAAGAAGTCTGATTGTTGGATGGTCTATCTTCCACGTATCGGCCACAGACGTGTGGACTCCATGGGGCTGATTACGATGTCGTTCAGAAAGGCCCTGAATGGGATTCGGTATTGCAGAATCCAATTTGGAACCCTTGTTTCAGAGGGAATTGTACACATTTCCAAACAACCGATTACAATGCTCGGAAACCGCTCGGGCAGTCTGAATCGGTTCCGAAAGACATTCAGACAGCCCGAGTCTTTCGGAGCCAAATCGTACAGCTCTATGGACACGGTTTAAGAACGAGCGATTACGATTACCAATTCGGACAGCCATTCTGATTTGGTCTGCCCGACATGAAACGGCTGTCGGAATCTGTCTTTGAGGGCCCGTTGAGGGCCCCCCTTAACCCGGAGGCATCCGATTGGGGCCCGTGGGGTACCCAAGGGACTCATCTTCCCAACCATGCACAATGCTGCAGAACCCACTTCTGAGGCCCAGGACAGAAGGGGGCCCCTCAGGCAAGGGTAGGACTTACATATTTCACAGTGAAGCAGCACCAGCAGAATTGCAGGAAGTCTTTTGTGTCCCTGAACTTTCAGAAAACAGGAGGCAAGCCAGAAAGCCCTTGGAGTCACTGTGGGTTCAAGAGAATTGGGCCCAGTCCTTGTCCTCATCAGGGGAGAGATCAGCAGGTAGCAGGGCATCTCAGCAAAGCAGAGAAGTAGTTCATCAAAACCGTCAGCCAAGGCCAAGTGACAATCCTTACAGTACAGCAGTCCTTATCCAAGCAGTGATCTTCCCAGGTCCAGTAGTGTACTGTCTTGGTAGGGTCAGAGCCCCAGTACATATACCCATAAATGCCTTTGAAGTAATGGGTGACTTCAAAGCAGCTCCTTGAAATGCACAGGTCCCCTTTCTTCCCAGCCCTGTCTGCCAGGCTGTCTGTGGGGGTAATCAACCCTTTGTGTGGGACACAGGACACTGCCTATTCAGATGTAAGTATTAGCTCCCACTCCCCCTTCCTGCCAAGTAATGCTATCAGAATGCAGATGAGCCCTCTGTCCCACCCACCCTTCCTGTGTTTGTGGCTGTCTAGAGGGGATGCACAACGTTTAGCTGTCACCCACCCCAGACATGTATTGGAGACAGAATACAGGCACACAGATCAAAGTTAAGAGCAGAGAAATGTCAACTTTCTAAAAATGTGTTGAGAATATATGTACACCTTATGCCATAAATATTGGTCTAATTTATACCCTGAAATGTCAATTGTTCATGTCTGTGATTGCCCTTTTTGTCTTCTTATTCTTATCTAGACTTTTCTTTAACCACTCGGCTCGCACACATCTACTTTTAATGTGGATCTATGCCCCATCATATTACATGAGATAAAGAAAAGAGATGGCATGCATAAAAGATGTTTTTCTCTCAATTCATTGTTTTTACTTCAGGCACAGCCCGTAATGCTTTCAGTGTTGGGCAATAAACAAATAATACACATTTATAGGGATTGTTACGTAAACATCACAATACACAAAATTTATATAAAACATGCAACATTGTTACTTGGTAACATTACATTTATAAGTGTACAACATATATAATCACAATCAGTGTTTGTTGTGAAAAAGGGTCCAGCAATGTAAACCAATCAAGGTTACATGTTTCCATAAACTGGGAACATATTGTAGCCCTCAGAAAACAAGTGGCCCTTAGTAGTCGGAGGTCATTCTAATGGTCATAGAGGTATCAGTACTTGCCTTGCCTTTTCATATATTACTACTCTCCTTATTAAGGAATGGCTGTCTCCTGACCACTAAGTCTGGGCGGTGAACTCCGCTCCGCTCGCGGAGTTTGCAGAGTTTTGTGCACTCCACATTACGCGGAGCTCGTGGAGTTCCATAAAACTCCGCGCCACGTAGCAGAGCAGAGTTTGTTTTCCTCACTTGCACTCGTCAACATCAGGTTGGCGAGTGGGTGCAAGGAAAATCCAACTCCCGGCGAGATTTTGTCCTCATTCGTGCTCGTCAACGTCAAGCTGGCGAGCGTGAGTGAGGGAAATTAACCTCCCGGTGAGATTTCTCAACGCGGGCGGTCAGATTTCTCAATGCGGCTGGCCGCGTATGCTCGCGACCGCTTGCATTGAGAAACCGTCCATTTGTGTTGAGAAAGCTGCCGCTCTAGTAGAAAATCTACTCTGGACAGACAGGAAGCTGTGCCCGCTTGCGCTGTGCATGGTGCCATTCGTGATAATTTCACAACGTGGACAAACACCCAGCGCTGAAAATTACCACAAATAGCATTTTTCTAACACACTCAGCCACTTCCAACCACTTCAATGTGCACGTCGATGCATTTTGACCTTCTTGTGGCGCCTGGGTGTTTTTAGTGAAGGTCTTCCTCAGGGCAGGACTGTGCGTATAAGAGACACATTCAAAAGAGTGTCGCATTGAGGAGCTCCACCTACGAGGGGTGTAGTCTGGGTCTGGCACAAGTTCAATGAATTCTTGTTTTCACAGGGGTTTTCCTTGCCCTTGCTAGGGCATAGTTTCTTGCATAAAGACCATATCCTTGACTTTGAGTGAGTCCTCACATAAAGCTATCTTGAATCGGTCCCTCCGGGGGACACTATATGCATTACAGGCAGTTCCTGAAGTAAAAACACTGAATTGAGAGAAAAACCTCTTGTATACATGCTATGTCTTTTCTTTATCTCATGTAATGTGATGGTGCATAGATCCAAATTACAAGTAGATGTGTGGGAGCGGATTGGTTAAAGAAAAGTCTAGAAAAGAATAAGAAGTCATGAATGACTACCACAGATACAAACAATTGGCATATCTGGGTGTAAATTACACCAGGATTTATGGTATGGGGGTATGCATATTCTCAACACGTTTTTTGATTCCAGCCCCTTACCACCAAAACATGCTCACTCCCCGTTGTGACAGACATACTTTCTAAAAATTGCATTCCTAAAATAGTAATGTCAAATCCAACTTTACCACTAAAAGGATTTATCATTACCATTCTAAAGATATGAAACATGATTTAGCTACTCCTTTCTAATTAGGAATTACAGCTATAAAGTATTTTAAGGAATTCCCAATGCTAGCCAATGAAAGGAGTAGGCCTCATAGTAGTGAAAAATGAATTTAGCAGTTTTTCACTACCAGGGCATGTAAAACATAAAAGTACATATCCTACTTATTACTTACACAGCACCCTGCACTTAGGGCTGTCTATGGGCTACCTTATGGGTGACTTATGTGTGATAAAGGGGAGTTTAAGGCTTGGCAAGTGGTATTACATGCCAAGGTGAAGTGGCAGGAGGCAACTGGACACCTAGCTTGCCACGTATTTGTGGCCTCCAGTTCCTGCTTGTTTCAGACTGATCCAGTGACACCGCAGCTGCCTGGGTTTTCCGACCGGGTTTTTCCCGACTTTGTTTTCCCACTCACTGCTCTTCCTGCCAACAGAAGCCCCGCCAACCCAGGGCCTACTTAATGCAGGCTGCATTTCGACCACATCAGTAGGCACCTGGGCACCTAGCTTGCCACTTGCCTGTGACTCCAGTTCCTGCTTGTTCCAGGCTGATCCACTGTCTCTGCAATTGCCTAGGTTTCCCTGCTGGGGTTTTCCTGCTGGGGTTTTCCCAACTGGGTTTTCACACTCACAGTTCTCCCACCAATAGAAACCCCACCCACCACAGGACCTACTTAGTGCAGGTCACAGTGAGACCGTGCAGCGGATGCGCACTGCTGGTGCTCCAAAGGTGTGCCAAAGACAAGCCCTTCTGCACCCGTCCATGCCTGGACCCCACCCAGCACCACAACCCTTGGCCCTCCCAACCCCAAAGATACATGAATCTCTGAGCTCTACACCCTCAACCCCAGACGCCGCAGCAAACACTGCCACCATGCTGACTCACAGTCCTGTGTTGTAGGACCTTTCACCTGCGCCCACAGCCACTTTACCTGTCACTGCACACACGCCAGCCAACACACCAGCCCTACCCTGAACACCCCATCGACACCACATGAACAAAAACTCCAACATGCATGTGCCCTTCTCAGCACACGCTCACTATGCAAGCATTCCACTGAATTATGGGACCTCATTGCCACCCACGCACCCAACATAGTATTTCTCACTGAGACCTGGTTCAATCTCACATTCGTCCCAGACTAAGCCACAGCGATCCCCAACAGATATAAAATCACTCACCAGGACCGCATCAACAAGCCGGGAGGAGGAGCAGCCATCATCCACAACAAGACCATACAGTGTACCAACACCACCACCCCCATGTAACATCTCAACTTCAAGCTCCACACGGATGACAAGACAACCATCAGAGGCACCCTTGCATACCAACCCCCAGGCCAGCGCTCCAGCTTCTGCAACACCATTGCATACTTCGTTGCACCCCTAGCCTTCAATTCCAAGGACTACATCTTCGTCAGTGACCTAAATTTCCACATTGATGACCCCAATGACAAAAACACTGCACACCTCCTCAACAGTATGAGCAACCTCAGATTGACACAGATTGTCCACGACCCTACAAACACTGGTGGACACATGCTGGACCCAATTTCCACCTCCAGCAACCATGTCAAATACAGCCATGTCACAGAACTCACATGGAGAGATCACTCCATCATTCACTTCAGCACATCCAGCCCCCACACAGCCACACCAAAGATGACCACCAGTGGTAGAAAATAATCTCAGAGACCAGCTGGGCAAATGCCCTCAACGCCTCCAACCCTGCTACAGCCACCAACCTCGAGCAGGGAGTGAAAAACTTCAATGCCTGGATCACCAATTGCACAGACAGCATTGTCCCCATCAAGAGCAACATCCAAAGAAAATCTTCTACAAAGTTCAGCTGGTACACCCAAGAAAACAGAACAGTGAAACGAGACAGCAAACAGGTCAAGAGGAGATGGTGCTCCCCATACAGAAGAGATGCCAATTCAAGATGCTGACCCACCCACACAATGCTTTACACAACCAAGAACCCGGCCACATGAACCACCACCTGAACTTCCACCAACCATCGAGAAGTAATTCGGCGAAATGTGTTCAAAAACCCCTTTATCCATGTGGTATAAAAAGATGAACATTGTGGGGCTGACGGGTTCGATAAAAATTTGGAGGCTTGGGATGCTACATGCCTCATCCGGAGCCAAAGGGTTAGGAGATTAAATAAAGATGAATGAGTAGAAAATTGGAGATTTGAGAGCTTAACCTTAACATTCAAAAAGCTGTAAAAGTCTAGCTTAGTAAGATCATAATTTGTGGCAAGAGTTGTAAAAGGGAGAAGATCGCTATTAATATTGTAAAGATCCTGAATAATCTTAATGCCTTTAGAAGCCCAAACAGTAGAAAGGTGGGGATCAAAATCAAAGGTGAGTTTTGGGTTAAACCAAAGAGAAGATCTCCTAGAATTATTGAAACAACTCTCAAGCCGTTTATCAATGGCCTTTAGAGCAGAAACTGTATCCAAAAGAATACAATGAGAATGAGAGGGAACAAATTTTGTCATCGAAATGAAGGATGACAGACTATAGGGTGACAAAGAGATCGTTCAATTTATATCCATGGAGGAGAGTAAAGTGAATCCAGGGAAAACCAGACCCCTCTTTGAGACACTGGGAAGGCCGTTTGGTACAGGTACCAGTTGGGGAAGTTACAAACTCCCAGAGCAATGTGTGTAATGTTGTCGTTTAAGAAATGTAAAGAAACACATCAGTATAATTTTACTGTATTTTTAAATGTGGTGTAAATTATCTTCATGATCATAGACACACAAAAATTGACATAAATTAAAAAATCAAAAGTGACCATACAGGTGCGTTTGATTAATTTTAAACTACAAAATCATAAACATGTGCATTACACATTATTGGGATGATTGAACTGTAATATAATGTAGAAATTGAACTAGACTAAGTTTAATATCTGTAAAGTTAATGTTAGTTCTAAAGTTGAATCAGTTAATTTATTTATGAATGTAACATTTCTGCTTGTCTAGTGCATTTCCTGTATTTTACTACATTTCAATTGTCTCATTATTTTTAAGCTGTAATGCATATGTTTATTTTTATCACTCATCCAATTCAAATAAATACATCTGTATTAACACTTTACAAATCTATTTGTTGGTGGAAGTGCCCATTATCATGATGAATGCTTGCACCAAAATTTAAATGTCCATCACATTCTATTTTTACGAGTGTGTGGACTTTACAAATTAAATATTTTTAAAAAAGGTTGTACTTTCTGTCATAATTGTAAGTAAAAATATGTACTTCCCATTTTAATTTTTAACATTTCTAGGACTCAAAGAAATGTAAATGAAAAATAATGTCAGGACATACCTGGTAAATTAAAATTACAATATATATTTTTTTAATAAATGAGATAATTCTCTCATAAAGTTCCCTTTGTTATAAAACGTAAAAGCTTTCTCCGCAAAACAGGCAGTTGTACTCTTGCCCCAAACTTGCCTCCTATAAAACTGCCAAAGGGTAACTTCCTCAGGAAGGTGCATCTATTGGGCACAGTGCAGGTACCTCAAAGATCTTTCTTGGGAGGGGTGGGTCTAGGTTTCCCAGATTGATTTATTTTTATTTTTGTAATGCATTACAATTACCCGTAGGCATCAATGCGCTATAGTCACAGCAGTCTGCTACAGACCAGTGGCAAATCAAACATTGACATGCTAAGAAGGGGCTGCCTAAATAGCATACAACAAGGTCTTAAGTGCCCATTGATCGCAGTCAAAAATTGGGGGAGCAAGTTCCAAAGTCTGGCTGCAGTGACTGAGAAGGCTCTGCCCCCCCTTCTCTTCTTCTGGATTCTAGGCATTTAGGAGTAGTAACGTTAGGATTCCTAACTTTAGTACTCCTAAATGCCTTTTGTGAATACCGAAAGTCGTAAAGTTAGGATTTTGTCTCAGATTACTTTTGTGAATCGGGCCCATAGGTACTCCACATGGCAAAAAGAAAACATCAGAGCTGATTAAGCATCACCCTCTGAGAGCAGTCTTTAAGGAAGGAAGACAGTAATGCCAGGGCCCTATCTATAATGCCAATTTCTTGTAGGCAAGGGGTTAGGAACAGGTAGGACATGAAAGCAGGAGGAGGAGTATGGGTAGGAGGGATGGGAGAGGATTGGGTTTGGAAGGTAGAGAGAGCTGGAGTGGGTCATGTGCGTGTGTCTGTATGTTTTGCAGTTGAATGTGGGTCTGGTGTATGTTGCGTATGTTGGGGTGTTTGTTTCTTGGCAGGTGTATGTTGTTTGTGTGAGTGTGTGTGTGTGTTTGCATTTTGTTGGTCTTGTGGGTGTGCTTTTGTGTGAGTGCGTTGGTTTGGATAACTGTGCTGTTGAGATAGTTGGTGTGGTTGTGGTGCATGTCTCTGTATGTTTTGCAGTTGCTTGTGGGTCTGGTGTACGCTTGGATGTGCGTGGTTTGGCAGGTGTTTTGTATTCAGGTGAGTGTTAGGGGTGAGCAGGGAACTCTGCTCTGCCAGCAGAGTTCGCAGAGTTTTTGGACTCCACACTCCGTTTGGAGCACGGAGTTCTGCAAAAACTCCACCTCCTGCCGGCGGAGTAGAGTTTACCAGCACTCACCCCTTGGTTCAGGCATCCAGGTTGCTCTTGTGTACTTCTGCTCTCTCAGAGGTGTCCAGGACCATTTTATCCAATGCCACAGCACAAAGCAGCTGTTTTTTTCAATCAGTGTGCTCCAATCACATCAGCAGACTGCTGAGCCGTGCATTCGCACCATAAACACTGATAGCAGGCTAACAATAGCACACCAAGGTCGGGGAAGGCAGGGCGGAGTGGGATCTGGCAGCTGACCAGCAGCTGGAAAGACCAAGATAGTTGAAGAGACCAGGCAACTCCGGTGGAGCAGAGCATCAGTGGGCTTTGTGCTTTCCTCCTTCCAGCACCACGCATGGAGCCCACAGAAAGCCTCCACACTTCTAACACAGAAGGTGAACGATAACCAAGAGATTAAATCCACATAAATGGCAGGCTTGGCAGCTAGGGGAGGGTGTGAGTGCCTGTTGTGGATGTTCCTCTGGCTGTCATTCCCCCTCTCCCTCCCACCCTAGTCCGGCTCTCCCTATGTACCGCCCTCTCCTCCTCTGAGTGGCTGCCCCTCTCACTGCGCTGAAAGCAGGTCCTCGGCCATGCTTTATGTGCAACCTACAGGCTCCTCCCAGCCCGCAGGAGTTCGGACCTGGATTGTTGTGACAGCTGCAGGGATGTCGGAGCACTCTTGTCCTCACAGAGGCAATCAGCTGCCGTGATTACCCCATGCATGACCTCCATCTGCTCTGTGGTGCCTCTCCCCTTCATTCTCTGACTCCTCAGGCTCATGCCCACTCCACCACAACACAGCAGGACTCTTCTGGCTCCAGTGCAACAGGATCTGGCTCCAGGGGCGGGGCGTGTACTGTTTCTCCACAGGTGACCAGGGTAAGTACACCTAGGCTACCTATTCCGGGGTATAATGGGGGTGGTTGGCTGCCTCCTCTTCAGAGTTGTGCTGCCGGCATGCGTGGAAGGGAGATTCCCCAGCGTGGTCGGCCGTACTTCCTGCAGGAGTACCTGTGCCTTTGTTCACATCTCTGCAGGCTTTCCATACAGGATGCACTCTGCTCGAGCTCTGCTTCTGTAGCCTATCATGAAGAGTGCACACTAGAACTTAGCACCTCATGAAAAGATGCCTCATTTTTTGCATGCTGTTTTGGCTGCACTTCATTTTTTTTTTTTAGGCTGTATCCATTCCACAATGACCATTCTGTTTGCAAACACGGAAGGGGTGTGCCGTTCCGTTTCTGGCGTGCAGTTCTCCGACTTGCAGAAGCCGCTGTTGCTGAAATAGTTTGTAGATGAGGGAGCGCTGAATGATGGCAATGCTCTGCAGGTTGGAGCACAGACCAACTTCTCACGCAGCACGTGGGTGTGCATTTGGCAACTAAGGCCCTGAATGCCATTCAAAATCACAGTCTGGCCTACAGATGCTACTTAAGAGGTCAATAGCCTCCTCTCTCAGCACAGCCAGGGTGATAGGGGATTGCGGTATGTTGCCTGTGGCAAAGGAGACCCCAGCCCTTTTAGGAGGTTGGGTTTGGCCAACTGGGGGGGAGCAAGAGGGAGGGTGGTGATGGGTAGTGGACAAGCATGCAGTTTGTATAGTACCTGTAGGGTCTGCCACCACTAGGGACTGGTACTTTGTGGAGGTATCCGAAGATGCTGACAAGCTGAATGGCCTCCGTTCTAGTCGCCTCACTCTCCATGCCACTGTGTCCATCGGTGTCCATGGTCTCACCATCCGAAACACAATGGCTAGCTGCTTCCCCGCCTTTATGGCCAATGTCACATTCGCCTGCTCCTGAAGATGTTGAAAAGACAAATGCAGTAGTTTTATTGTATCTGTGTAAATAGAACTGATCATGAATTTTTTTCTCAAAACATTTTCCAAATTTTCAGATTTCACCTGCTCCAAGGCTTTCAAACTTTGGTTCATTTTTAGCATTATCTTATGCATGTAGGGAACTTCTTCAGAAACCATTTGTTCACAGTTTTGTAATTTCACATTATTGCTCCTATATATTCTCTCCAGGAGCTGTTTAACACCTCTGAATGGTTCTGATTTGTTGTTTTGAATAGTGAAATTATGTCACAAAAAATAGTATAAAGCAAAAATACCTTTGTACAGTGTGTGTGCAAGGCAAAAAAGCTGAATTATGTTTATTTGTAAAAATTAACTATGGATCAATGTGTGTCAACAATTACTGCAATATTGTACCAATATTTGTATAAACTGAAAGCCTGTGTCCTTTGTTTGGGCATTTCACAATGGTAACATTCACTTCAAGTAACTTAAGTATTTTTCAAATGTTAAAAATATTATATGGATTCAGTACTGAAGTTGATTATTAATGTATCATGCCCTACATATTTACTTATGCTGTTGAAGAAATTTAGAAATACGTTTTTGGGGATTTGCAAATGACTTCTTCAGCATGAGAAAATACACAGGGCTTGATACATTTCAAATCCACTTTAGTACAGAGGAAACAAATATTTTTCATTTGACTCCAAAATATCTTAAGTTATTTCCAGTTTGTTTTACTATTGTATAAAAGTGTAAAAATAAACTAGCTTTCACTTTAGACAAGAATTGCTACAACATCAGAGTAAATATTTCATACACTGATTCATATATAATTTTCAAATAAAAAATTTAAATGCAAATCACAATATGCAACAGATTTAACCTCGATGCATTTCTGCAATTTCCCAATGAGTCATGAGTTGTGCCTGATTTTGAGTTTTCCAGATGGGGTACTCCAACATGTATGTGACGGAACATTCCCTCTGCAAATTCCACTTTAAGTATCCTATTTTTGCTTATCATTGATTTTTCATCTGAACATGAGAAAGGACATTTAACAATTCTTTTGGGGTATGTGTTACTCTGTCACCAATGTGTACACATTCTTGTCTGTTTTTTCAAAAAATGTATGCCTAACAAATGATTTTTTCAAAAAACAGACTGGCTTACTTGCACATTTGTGAATGAGTAAGACATCATGCAAATCTGTCACTTTTTACATAAATTAAATAGTATTTTTGATTCAAAACATAATTTTGATATGTTTTTAATCAAAGATGTAGCCATTTAATCTTATGTCTTTAGTCATTTTGGCTCACATGCTCTGTACTGTTTATTTATAATACCAACTCACCAATGTGAAGTTTGGAACATCCACTGTATCATAAGTGCATTTTATGCTATGCCCCGTATGTAATGTAGCATCATTCATAATTGTGACGGAGCATCACACCTGACACAATTATAGTCTGTGGCCTGCTTGGTACAACTGTCCCTTATAGCATTAAACAAACTCATGTACATTTTTTGTTTAGGCAGGCATGAGTCTGCTCAGAATAGCCCTTTGGTAGTGATCACCTTCAAGAACTCATCTTGTGCGTTGGACATGTGTAAACAATTCTGTTGATGCTATAATTTGTTTCTGTAACAAAAAAATAGTTATTTAACATGAAAAATTCAAAAAAAAACGTACCCCGTTAATGCTGCTGTTGTGCTCTCAACTGCCCATCAAGCTAGGGATATGCCACTGCAAGTTTGCTGGCCATTGAGGGGGTCAGCGCGCAGCGCACACTCTTTCCATGTTGGGAGGACTGGCTGAGCTGGACTTCAGATTACCTTTTGGTCCAGTGCCGTAGGTCCTCCCACCTCTTCTTGCAATGGATGCTGCACTGTCTGTAGACCCCAGGGGTCCGCAACTTCTTTGCAATGGCCTTCCATATGGTCTTCTTTTGATGGGTGTTGACCTGTATGTTTTGTGCCTTTTGTTTGTTTGAATTGATGCAACCCAATTTTGAGAAATCAATCAAAAGCATTTGTAAATGTTTTGAGTCCTCCTCTTATTACTATTTGTAATCAATCCCTTGCAGAAGGCATTGTGCCAATGGCATGGAAAAGTGCCTTGGTTCTCCCTGTGCTAGAAACAACCTACAGCAAACCCCATGAGCTCACAAACTATTGCCCCATTGCTCAGTTGCTCTCCCCGGTCAAAATTATGGAAAGATTTGTGAATACTAAATTGTCTGACCATTTGGAAGCCCATGGTATTTTGGATGAGGCACAATCAGGTTTTAGGTTGGCTCAGGGTACAGTGTCTGAGCTGGTCTCTGCTTTGGATGACCATGAATGATGGTGGACAGAAGTCAAAGAGGGACCCTGGTGCTGCTAGACCTATCTGCTGCATTTGATACCATGAACCGCAAGACTCTGCTCCTCAGGCTATCGGAGGCTAGGGTAGGAGGCAGAGCTTTGGCTTGGTTCAAATCCTATCTTCCAAACAGACCACAAACAATACGGCTGCAACCCTACTGGACTACATTCTGGTCAGTGGATCATGGGATGCCTCATTTCCTCGTTAGGTCCTACCTTGTTTAATGCATTTTTGTGCCCTTTGGCCTTACTCGTCAGATCTCATGAAATGTATTTTAGAAATTATGCTGATGATACTCAGCTTATCCTGTCATTTTACTGTTCCCAACAACCAAGCATGACTTCTTTCCACAACTGTTTGAATTATATTTCAGCCTGGTTAAGTAACAATACCTTGAAGTCCAGAAGTGGGAAACTGAAATACTCTGTTGTTTGGTTGGTAGTCCAGCACTGCTTCTACCTACTAGTTTTTGGCCTTTAGCTGATGCGGTGCCTGCAACCTACATTGTAGGTGCGTAATCTGGGAGATCATGTAGACTCTGATTGTTCCCTTTCTGTGTATGTGAACAAGTTATCATCATCCTATTTCGCCTGGTTGAGAATGCTTCAGAAAGCTGTGTCCTACTTTCCAGTGGAAGTGCGTCCATTAGTAGTCCATAGTAATAACATGAGTCACCTTCATTATCTCAATCCATTATTTCTTGATGCTCCTGTCCATATTTTGAAGCACTTGGTGCCTATCCAGTCACCTGCAGCTAAATTAACTATAGCTTGATCAAGGTTCTCTTCAACTTCTCAGGCTCTAAATGAGTTACATTGGCTTCCTGTCCCAGAATAATTTTTAAGGCGATGTGCATTACCTTTAGGGTAGTTCATAAGATGGGTCCCATGTTTCTTCAAAGGAAATTTAAGTCCTATGTACCTGCCTGTTCAGGTTTGAACCGAAACATTGTTTGAGAGCCGAATCTACTACTTCTTTTGAAATGAAATGAAAAACATATTTGTAAGGTGCAGCTGTGACCTAGAAGGTATCCTGGAAGTAGCCCAGTTCAAACTTAAAGGAGATTCGCTGTGGAAGAGCCCAACACTCTGGCAGGTACATAGGACTTAAATTTCCTTTGGAGGTGCATACCATGCAGTTGTCCAGCAGATAGTAGACAAGGTACAACAAGAGACCCAATTCTATTACCAAGAAAAAGCACAAAATAGCATAGTGTTTCAGCAATTCTCAGAGGCCACAATTTAGGCAAGTAGAAATGGTCTATATGCTTAGACAGTGGTTCCTAACCTGTGGTCCATGGACCCCTGGGGGTCCACGAAGTCTGCTCAGTGAATCTGCAACCGCATAAAAAATTATATAATGTTAACATAGAAATAAAGAAGAAAAATGTAAAACTGAAAATGTTAAGAACGTTCTGTAAACTGGAAGGAACTTGAAATTGAAGGCAACAAATTAAGTTAGTATCTTCAGATTGAGGAGCAGTGAAAGTATATCAGACAGTTTGGATGATGAGTGGTCACTCTGTATTGTTTTGCAGTTTAAATCATCAAAAATGACTAACCTGGGGTTCTTGGCCTAAAAAATGATTCAGTGTGGGACCCTGGATTCCAATAATGATACAATGGGGTTCCCGGGGTTCAAGTAATGATTAAGTGGGGGCCCACAGATGTCAAGAGGTTGAGAACCACTAGCGTTGACCATTCGGATTTCCTGCTGGTCAACCAATAATAATGAATCTGTCATCAAAGCACATTCTGTCTATCAAAGGGTTTGTGACCAAGCAAGTCCTTGGTGTTCCGAGGCCCACTACTAGATAATACATTCTTTTATCAGCAATTTTTTTTATATAACTGGCTAGATAAAGGGATGCTCAAAAAGATGGATGAAACCAGTGCACATTCTGCAAATCTATGGACACAGAAATTAAGTTTGTCTATCACTAATTTCTATAACTTCCATAGAATTTCTTTCTAGCACCCCTGCAGACTTATCCTATTGCTCCCTGAGAAAAGGTTATATTGTCTTTAAAAACTTTGGAACTTGTTACCAAATTGCCTTGATTTTGTTATAGTTATCTTAAATTTGCATCATTCTACCTAAAGCAAATTAGGAGCTTTCGATTTTTTATTCATTTAACTGTATACATTTGTTAATTATTTCATTCTCAAATTAGGAAACTTACTGCTCAGTCAAAGCTACTTAAGGTGGATAACATTAAAGAAAACAGTCTTAATTTACCCTTGTGGATGGTTGTGTTTGTGCAATGTGGAAGTTCTGTCTCAGATCACAAGACTATGGGGCAGATTTGCAAGAAAGTACCGCAGCGCGCCACCGCAAGCCCTTTGGCTGCGCCACACTGCGGCACTTTCAAAGCACAGGAATGCAACATATTTACAATAATATGTCGCATTCCTGTGCTCTCCCCTGCACTGGTGCACAAACAGCTGCCATGCGCCGGCGCAGGCACCCTTGCATCATGGTGCAAGGATACCTGCGTCATGGGGAGATTTTTTTTGTGCAGGAAGGGGCACCTTCCTGCACAAAAACAATCACTAAAGGCATTTTCCTCTTTCAATGCATGCTGTAGAATGCAGCACACATTGAAAGAGGAAAAAACAAGGAGAAATGAAAACATTTCTCCTCGTTGCGCCTCGCTACGCCACCCCTAGGGTGACGTAGCATTCTAACGCATTTCCAGGTTTACGATTCCTTGTAAATCTGGAAATGTGTCTGGTTCCATGGGTGTTGCGTGGGAACAGCCACAGCAACACCCATGGAACGCCCCTTTCACGCAAAGTGTTTCGTGTAAAGGGGCCTTATTTACAAGGACAGGAAAAGTCATGCAGGGTGGCATTTCCTGTCCTTGTAAATATGGGGCAGTGAAATGCGCTGCCGGTGCGTCACGAAAAGTGACGCACTGGTGGCACAAGGGGCTTGTAAATCTGCCCCTAAGACTTCTCTTACCCACAGCACAAGGGGAAGAGGTATGTATATTTAGGGAATCACAAAAAAAATCACACTGACCATTCCCAATACCACTTCACACACACAAACTTGCACACACACACAATGTACAGTCCAGATATCAAAACAAGGTAATGGATTAGTTATGAAATATGAACTGTCAGTCATGTTGCATCAGGCTGAAATTTGCAACACAAAAAGATGATGGACAGAATGATGAACATTGTCAAATATTCACCCCCAGTCACAGATCTGAGTTTAAGTCCATTGTTTTATTGCTTGTCATGCCATTCGAGTTTGGACCCATCCATATGCAAATCAGTCTTGGCACTGTTCCTCATTGGAACAGTCCTGCTGAATTGCCAGGTCAGGTCCTCCTTGGACCGGAAAACAAGCATCCTGGGACCGGTTTCAGGGTATCACCACTCATCAGCCAGGCTGGCTTAGATCCAGTGGTGTAGCAAGCACGGGACCCACATATGGGCATGCCCATCCCACTTGTCGCGGAAATTGCAACACAAAAAAAGATGAGGAGCAGCGTCAGGACTGATTTGTATATGGCTGGGTCCAAACTGGGGTAGAAATGTGGGCAAATAAAAGATGGATTTAACTCAGATCTGTGAATGTTTGACAATGTTCAGTATTCTTTTCCTCATCTTTTTGTGATGCTATAGTCTCCATCAGTGGGAAGGGTATGCCCAGACATGCGGCCCATGTTCACTATGCCAGTGGATTCGAGCTAGCCTGTCTGATGAGGGGTGATACCTCAAAACCGGTCCCAGGATATTTGTTTTTAAGTCCAGGGAGGATCTGGCCTGGCAGATTGGGCTGGACTGTTCTCATGGGGAGCAGGGTCAAGACTGATTTGCATATGGCTGGGTCCAAACTAGGGTGGCATGGTGAGCATAAAAACGATGGCTTTAACCTACCTAGATTTGTGTCTGGGGGTGAATAATTAACAATATTCAGCATTCTGTTCATCATCATCTTTTTATGTTGCATCAGACTGAACCACATTTTCTAGCACGGAAATTTTCATTTTGCCTTAATTGGATTACCGTCCAGACCCACATATGTGTACATACTTCAGTGTTATATTTTGCAACAGTATATTCGATGCAATTTTTCATTCTTACAAAAGAGAAATACTTTCTATTTGGGCTGTTTAAAATATTCATTGTACACAATATGATTCAGCAGTGCTAGTTAAAAATAAAACAGCTGTGAGACTCAATTATCTCTTTTAATGTTTATTATTTTAGATTTTTTTCTAGGCTACTGAGCAACAACATGATCTCATTTTTTCTTTTTCACATCTAAAACCATTAGCACTAGGGAAAATTCAAGTAAAGAGGATTAAAGGTTAGAATGTGTTGGATTTCATAAGCTAATGTCATTATGGCTGCTCATTTACGACACCGACGTCTGATGAATGGCTATTAATGTCATTAAACGCAGTTGCCTATGGCTTGGGAAATCTAACTATGTTACCTGGAAGGTAATCTTGTGTTAGAACTCCCAGGTTAATGTTTGGATACTTCAGAAACTCCATGAATTTGCAGAAAAAAATGTGCCCTAACATTGAACGCATCACTGGAAAAAATGCCTTTCTCGCGTCTCCTAATTTAAATTTCTCTTATAGCAAATTTAAACGCCTCATACAGACAGGAAAATGACTTGTTTAAAGAGCACAAAGCAGACAATATCTCCCATAGCAACCTTCACCGGAAACCGAGGTTTACATCAAATTTGTGACCATCTGTACAGACGTATTAATAGTCACTGAAAGGTAATAGCTGAAGGCAAACATTATGCAATAAAAACGTGTTTAAAAAAACCAAAACAGCAGCATATTAAATAGAATAAACTGCCAGGGCACCAACCACGACACAGCATGTTCATTGATAAACGATGGGCCCCTACCTTTAAAAAAACAATTCATTGATAACCAACGAGTAAGAAGAGAATGAGCATTGGAATGTTTTCTTAGAAGAGGCAAGTAGAAATTGTAAACTGTTAATTTTTAGTCATGTTCAACTAAATAAGTGTAGGACAGGCAAATATGTATGTAAAAGATCAGGTTTTGGTATTTGACATTGGATGTAGTAATCATGCCTTGAAGAGATGTTTACTAATAAAAGAAGTTCTGATATGGTGCACCTACACTTTGAATAAAAATCCATCATTTTCTCAAGCAAAGGTGATTTACTCTGCATTGTCTTTCTTGCTTTCAAACTCCCTACCATTTTACAAGAAGCATATGATGCAAATTAAACTGTCTGATGCTCTAAAATTGAATCTAGTACTGCTTTTCTCAATATATCAGAGTATTGGTCACAATGAAGTGAGAGGACATTTCAATCGACTGCCTGCGCGCATCTCCCAAGCAGTAGAGTTGTAGTCGGTCAGGATTTCCGTGGATGAACCAGAAGTGCAGGGAGAGCGGCGTTCGCCAAGTCCTTCTGAATGAGGGACGCGCTGCGTTACGTATATGACACCCTCCTAGGTTTTGAGTGCAAATCTTGTACTGGGACATATGCCTTTATGAAGTCCATTTTGGTTATGCACGAATTCTAGTGATACATGCACCAGTGCAGATTTTTATTGATCTAAACTAGCGCAAACAGGATTTTTTTTTCTTCAAAATTGGGCAAATGTTTTTCTACCACTTAACACTTAGCAACACCCTTCATAATGTACCAGGTATTCACAAACACTTTTAATTAATTTCTGAAGCTTTTAAAAAATGGAAATTACTCCTGAATATTTGTTATGTAAGTTATGCAAAATGACCAAATAGCACAAATTACCTCAATTTTAACAACGGGCTGAAGAAAGAAGGTTTGGGTATTTGAAAAAGAAAGCTATGTTTAATGTCCACATCCCCATCCAGGTACTGCCTTCCAGTGTGTGCACACAACACATGTGGGGGCATATTTATGACTTTTATGGCGCAGGGCAGTGCAGCAAGTCACCTTGGTGCACTGCTTTGCATCACAGGGAAAGGACAGGAATATACTGCATTTTTCCAATATCACCCAATACCTGTCCTTTTCCCTTGTGCTGGTGCCATTTGGGTAGCCTAGCACCAATGCAGGCACCCTTGCTCAATTGTGCCTTAAGTCTACACCACTCCCCTGTACTCCACTCCATTCTACTCTAAACCACTCAATGCTCTTCCATTGTACTCAGCTCCACTCTACGTCACTCCACTCTAAGCTATTACACTCTATGCCACTCCACTTTACGCCACTCCACTCTTCCACTCTGTGCCACTACACTCTAACTCACTTCACTGTTCTGCATTCCACTCTATGCCACACCACTCTATGCCACTACACTGTATGCTATTACACTCTCTGCCACTCGCCTGTACGCTATTCTACTGTACGTCACTCCACTCTATGCCACTCCACTCTATGCTAATCCACTATACGCCATTCTACAGTACACAACTTTACTCTACACCACTGTACTCTACACTATTCCACTCTATTTTTCTTCAGTCTACACGACACTATGCCTTACTATAATATGCTATTCAACTCTCTGCCAAGCCACTCTACGCCACTCCACTCTATGATATTTCACTGTATGCCACTACACTCTACCTCGTTGCACTGTATGCAACTCCACTCTACACTCTATGCCACTCTACTTCATGTCATTCCACTGTAGGCAATTTCAGTATACACCACTCCAGTAGGGTATTAGACTCTATGCCACTCCCCTTTATGCCACTCCATTGTATGCTATTCCGCTGTACATCCTCCACACTACACCACTCCACTGCACACCACTCCACTGTATGCAATTCCACTGTACTTCATTCCATGCCACTCTACACTACTTCACTCTACACTATTCCACAGTACCCCATGCCACTCCATTCTATGCTATTTCACTCAACGCCATGGCACTCTACACCAATCCACTCTATGCTGCTCCACTCTAGGCCATTTCCCTCTACAGCACTCCACTTTATGCTTCTCTAATGTACACATTTTACATTCTATGCCACTCCACTCTACACCTTTCCACACTTTCTGACACTCTAAAGCATGCCAGTCCACTCCATTATACGACACTCCAGTCCACTCTACAACACTGTACTCCACTGTATACTATGCCACACCACTCTACTCCACTCCACTCCACGCCACTCTACTCTACATCACGCTACTCCTCTCTATACAACACCACTCGACTAGCCTTCTCTCAACTCCACTGTACTACACTTTAGTCCACTCTATGCCACTGTGTGGCACTATAGTCTACACCGCTCCACTCTATCACTCTCTAGTCCATTCTATGCAACTCCACTCTATGCCCCTACACTACAGAGTTTACCCCTTCACTCCACTCTATGCCACTCAAAGAGCTTAGCCAGAAGTCAGAACAGAAATTGGCAGCCGAGTCGACGGACTGCAATAAATTTCAGGACTTCTTTCTTCAGAAATGCAAAACACACAAGATGATGGACGGAATGTTGCACATTGGCAAACATTCACCCCCAGTCACAGATCTGGGTTTAATCCATCGTTATTTTGCTTCACCACGCCACCCCAGTTCAGACATAGCCATATGCAAATCAGTCTTGACCCTGTGCCTCATGGGAACAGTCCAGACCGAACTGCCAAGCCATGTCTTCCCTGGACCGGAATCAAGCATCCTAGGACCGGTTTCGGGCTTTCAGCCCTCATCAGCCAGGATAGCTTGACTCCAGTGGCGTAGTGCATATGGTCATGTCTGAACTGGGGTGGTGTGGTGAGCAAAATAACGATGGATTAAACCCAGATCTGTGACTGGGGGTGAATGTTTTGCCAATGTGCAACATTCCGTCCATCATCTTGTGTGTTTTGCTGTTCGCCCTATGTGGGAAGGGTATGCCCAGACGTGGGTCCCGTGCTCACTACGCCACTGGAGTCAAGCTATCCTGGCTGATGACGGCTGATAGCCAGAAACCGGTCCTAGGATGCTTGATTCTGGTCCAGGGAAGACATGGCTTGGCAGTTCGGGCTGGACTGTTCCCATGAGGCACAGGGTCAAGACTGATTTGCATATGGCCATGTCTGAACTGGGGTGGTGTGGTGAGCAAAATAACGATGGATTAAACCCAGATCTGTGACTGGGGGTGAATGTTTTGCCAATGTGCAACATTCCGTCCATCATCTTGTGTGTTTTGCTGTTCTTTCTTCAGAAAGTCAGGGATATTCTCACTGAGATAGATAACAGTCCAACAAATCAGGCGGCCCTGGACCAGACTCTAGCTCCCCGCAACCCAGGTGCGAAGCTCACCATCTTTCCGAACTTAGATCTAGCTCGATTATCATGCCTGATGAACCGCATCAAATCGGGCTCCCCTGCAGATCCCTGTCCTCCAAGAATCTTTTGTCTGGCCCTTCCCGGGCTAGAAAGAGAGATCCTCTCTCTACTTAATCACTCCTTGGAGACAGGCTACCTGCCTATTAGCATGAAGGAAGCCAGGGTCACCCCACTGTTGAAGAAGCCAGGGGCTGATAAGGCCAATATTAAAAACTATAGACCCATTTCCCAGCTTCCTTTTTTAGCAAAGGTTTTGGAGCAACATGTCCTCACAATACTTTCAACTTTTATAGAGGAACACCAACTACTCCAAGTGAAGCAGGCCGGCTTCAGGGCTCATCACAGTACTGAATTAGTGATGTTGACTGTGCTCGACGAGCTCAGAGTTAGAGCCGATAACAAAGATGCGAGCGCCCTGATTTTGTTAGATCTGTCAGCGGCATTCAATACGGCCAACCATGCACAACTCCTGTTTCGGATTGCCAATCTGGGCATTTGCGGGGTGGCCCATCAGTGGATTGAGTCCTTTTTGCTAGGGCGGTCCCAAAGGGTCCAACTGGGCGATCAAACGTCAAAAAGTGGTGATCTCACCTGTGGGGTCCCCCAGGGCTCAGCTCTATCTCCTCTCCTTTTCAAGGTGTATCTCCAGCCATTAGTGGCAGCCCTAGCTGGTATGGACTGTCAAGTATTTAATTATGCAGACGACACCCAACTTATTCTGCAGATTAATAATTCCCCGCAAGCTCAGACTTGCGTGCAGAATATTTTTAGATACACTGTGAATTGGATGATAGTCAATTCATTAAAAGTCAATCCGGATAAAACAGAGGTCCTTGTAATCTCTTCTAAAGGTAACCCCTGGAATTACCTTTTTTGGCCACAAGAGCTTGGCACTGCACCTACGCCAGTGCCTGTCGTTAAAAGCCTGGGCATTAAGATCGACGCCGACCTTTCCCTGACCAATCAAGTGGCCTCGGTGGTTGGCACTTGCCTGGGCATAATGCGACAGTTGCGGAAACTTGCCTCCCTGCTCTCGCCTACTACCCTACAGATGATCGTGTCGGCCACGATCATGTCCAGGTTGGACTATGGCAATGCCCTTCATATTGGCCTTCCGGAGAAACTAATCAGCAAGCTGCATGTGATCATGAACGACGCAGCTAGGCTGATTTTTAGGCTCCCTAGAAGGGCTCACGCCACCCCTTTGCTGCTTAAGTTGCATTGGCTCCCGGTCAAACAGAGAGCCAAGTTCACGGGCCTTTGCACTGCCCACAAAGCCTTCTATGGCCAGGCTCCTGGCTATATCAAGGAGCGCCTGATGAAATATGCACCGGGACGCACACTTCGATCGTCCACGGCGGGCCTCTTGGCCCCCTCACGAGCTAAAATGGCATTGAAAGGTGGCAGAGCCTTCTCTGTCTTAATTCCCCAACTCTAGAATGAATTACCGGAGAACCTCCGTAAGGAACCTGCCCTCCTCCCTTTCAGGAAGCGTCTCAAGACTTATCTATTTAGGGAAGCCCTGGCTATAGTCTAATACATTTGCTTTGTGCTCTTCGGGGATGGTAGAAGTTACCTGAGCTTTCTCTACAAGCGCTAAGAGACCTGTAGGTGATTACGCGCTATATAAGCTACAATTAACATAACATAACATAACATAACATAACTCTATGCCCCTACACTCGACTGTACAAAACTTTACACCATTCTACAACACTTTATAACTCTTTACAACGCACCACTACACTGTAGTGCACAAGATGCCAATCCAAATGATCACAGTTTACTAGGCTCTACTTTATACATCTCCACTCTACTGAATTCAATGCCACTCTAAAGTAAAACACACCACTGTACTCTATCACACTTTACTCCACTGTACTCTCTGCCACTCCACTCTGCTCCACTTTACTCAACTTTATGGCACTACACTCTATGACAATATACTGTATGACGCTCTCCTTCACTCTACTGTATGACACTCCACTGAACAACACTCCACTCACCGACACTGGACTATACAATTTGAACCAGATTGTAACTAAAATAGAAAAATATTTAAATTCAATTTAAAATCCAAAGGTTAAACCTTTGTTATAGTTAGGAAAATGTATTTATTCTTTCTATAGAAACCAAACTTAACCTACAAAAACATAAACAATTCAGAAGTTAGAGTTATACATTAATGGATTATTTTCACACCACCTTTAAATTACTGTAACTTTATTTATTCTTTCTATACAAATGAAACTAAAACTACACAAATATTACAAGTTCTAAAGATATATTTATACCTTAAATGTATAATTTACACAACACCTTCACATTAATGTAACTCATGCTCCTCCATACACAGAGTATTAAACTCGGTAACCACACTACTTTAACTATAGCTCACCACTCTACCATACTCTGTGTTCTCACAAATGCTATGATTTGCAATGTCTTAAGTGCTGTTGTAAATGCTATGATTTCAGATATTATATGCATGTAATATCAAAGGGTATAACTTGAAATTTGCAACGTCTTAACACAGGGAAATAGCTCTCCTCGTACTCCGAGGCCTCAGTAATGGGACTTTACAATACTGCACAAATCTAAAGCCTTGCATCATGGTTTTAGTTAAATACTTTTAGATAAGCAAATACACATGAAAACATGCCTTGTCATAAAGCATATATGCAGATGCACAGTATGCTTTTAAATACCATTAATTAGGGAAGGGAGTAACTTTATGACACAATGTAGGTTTCACCTCTCCTGAGTCATGGTTCCTTCCCACACTCAACAGTTATAATAAATAGCATATTACACCCTCTGCAGCTGCAATGTATAAACAAAACTACCATGTTATGAATACTAATGCAAACCATTTATATTGAAGTGTAAGAGTTCATTTGTGACAGGAATGTGTATTTACTGGTATCTGCACATTTCTTCATCAGAGCATATATCATATATTCCCATAAATGGTTTCAGCTAGCAAGGCAGGGGCAAAGCATGTGCAGTCACTTTGCTACTGTACATTAATTCACTTTTATTTGCACAAAGCACTAAGACCCTCGTTGTGTGTGGCCCACATCCTTATGGAATGTGCGTAACTACTCTTACAGCACATACCGAATTTATGAGCTTGGCTGCTAACACTACGCTCCTGTAGTTTTCCCTAGAGACATTTCTGCAGGCCATACCAGTCTAAACCTATCGGGAGAGACAATTCCTGATTAATACTAACCCTGGGCGGAGTTCGCGGAGTTGCACTACGCGGAACACTGCAAAGTGCAAAAAAAACTCTGCCACACTACGCGGAGCTCCGCAAGCGGCAGAGTACGATAGAAAAATGCAGTTCGCGGTGATTGCACAGTGCCGGATGCTTGTCCGCACTGTGCAATCATCGCGAACGGCACCATGCACAGCGCAAGCGGTCCCTGCTTTCCTTTTCTGCCGCTCGAGTTGATTTTTACTCGAGCAGCAGCGAACGGGCTGTTTCTCAACGCAAGCGGTCGCGAGCATACGCGACCACTCTCAATGAGAAACCTGACACCCCCGCATTGAGAAATCTCGCTGGGAGGTTGATTTTCCATGCTCACGCTCGCCAACTTGATGTTGGCGATCTCAAACGAAGAAAAATCTCGCCGGGAGGTTGATTTTCCTCGCTCGCGGTTGCTAACTTGACGTTGACGAACATGAGCGAGGTAAAAAACTCCGCTCTGCTACGCGGGTTGGAGTTTTTCGGAACTCCGCGATCTCCGCGTAACAGGGAGTGCGAAAAACTCTGAAAACTCCGCGAGCGGAGCGGAGTTCACCACCCAGGGTTAATTAATACCAAGACATACTGACTTTGGTATGTTAAGAATCGCAATCAACTTTTTATTCCCTGTTATCAGGGGAAAACTCATAATCTGGTGATATTTACTGTACCCAATGAATTCCATATCGGTGGTGTCAGATATCAACACCTGTGATAAATATCGTCCTGAATACTGGGCCACTTATAATGAGGGATAGGTTGATCTGGCAAAGGTAAAACATCAGCTAAAAAGTGGCAGATGTCTGTCCACTGCACTAAGAGTGTATTGAAGCCAACAGAACTCTAAATACAGCAAACTGTTTTTGGCAGATGTCCTGCTCCACCAAAGTGTAAATAATAACCTTCTAATTTATTATTACAGCATATGGATTTTAATCTGCTTATTAGTGCACGCCACACCTGTTAATGCCCTTGAATATGTTTTCACAAACAATATTCATCTAGGTGTGCATTGAAAAATTAAGTCTCCAGTACTTAGAGGTTTGTAATGGTACAGTATATATGTTTGGAGGGAGGTCATATCCAAGCTTTTTGCTGTAATCATAGTAATGTAAAATAATTGATAAGGAGCCCAAAAACACAATATCAAAGAGATATGTAGAATATAACTTGGAATAAATGTGAACTATGACTTATAAATGTTTTGACATAATACCAAATGAATGAGAATTTTTTTAAGTCGTACACAAATTAAACTCTAAAGAGTTTGCAAACTCCTTAAAAACAAGCCATTACAATTGTACCTTTCAAAACACCAATGGTGTGATGACACTTTTTACCTAATGCTGCATCCTTTTAAATTTGAGTGGTAACAATGCTTACTTGGAGTGTATGGGATGAATTTTTCGAGCATGCTTCTTTGTTCATCTCTAACATGTCTGATTTTCAAATTTCAGAAACATTGTTTTACACCCACGATTTGGCTACATTTTTAAATGAATTGTTAGTAATTCAGTGCACCAAATGGGTGGAAATCCCACTCTGAGTACACAGGAAGCAAATGTTTATTTACACACTCAAAGTTCCTATTTTCCCCAGCAAAGACAAACACTTTCTACCCTGGAGGAATGTGTTTCCCTTACACCCCCATGGAAACTTTATTGCATGCTGGCCCCCTGGCATTGGTGTAAGATGTGTAGTGTACAGGTATGTATGTCACTTTTTCACTACAGCAGACACAGTAACTCCTTAACTGCTGTGTCCCCCCCACCCCGTAGCCCCGCCCTTTTTTGACTATTTGGAGTAGTTTGTGCTTAGGGCTTCATGACGTATTTCTACATAAGATACCTACGCTAAATTTGTGTCCTTTTCCAACATCCTGGGCATTCTAAATGTACCAAGGGTTTGTGTATTTCCCTGGAGGGGACCAAGAAATTAGCCAAAATACAGCTACATTTTGGATTTTTGGGGGAAAAATCGGAATAAAGTGCTGAAGAAGAAACCATCTTTTTTCCCCCTGCAAACTGTATCAACAAAAGGTTTGCAGTGCTAAAATCACCATCTTCCCAGCTTTCAGGAACAGGCAGACTTTTGTCAAAAAAACTAAGGGGCATATTAACAAGGCCCGGCGATAAATATCGAAAAGCGCGCTTAGCGCATGCATATTTATCGCCGGCTATCTCTGTAATTTATCGCCCGGTTAGCGCGTTATCAACAACGCGCATCGCCGAGGTGATAAAATTCCAGAGATAGCGTGGATATCGCCGTTTTCCATGGTGGAAAACAGCGATATCCTAGATGATAGGGCCTGTGGTCTTAGCCACAGAATCCACCCCCCATGTTAAGTATGCCTTAGTCAGGAATTTAACAGACGTTAAATTCCTGCGTTAAGACATACTTAACGCGATTTAAAAATCGCTAACCCTCCTTGATAATATCGCGAAGCTGCCTTCGCGATATTATCCCTGTTTGGTTTCACAGCCACGCCTACTTTGCATCTCATTAGCGATGCAAAGTTAGGCGTGCTGGGAACGGGCGCTAAGTCAGCAAAACACGCGATAGCGTGTCTTTGCTGATACGTCGATGAAATTAACGCCGCTTTTCGCCCGAAAATGGACACAAAAGCGGCGATAATTTCATATCGCCGCCTTCTTAATATGCCCCTAAATCTTCTACACAGTTTTGGCATTTTTGTTGGACATGGTCTATTTTTCCTTTTTTTATGCTTTCAACCTCCTTCAAATTAGTGGCAGAAATGGGTGTGAAACCAATAATGGATCCCGGAAAGCTATACATTTCTAAAAAGTAGACAAAATTCTGAAATCAGCAAGATTCAAGGTTTACTGTAGAAAGTAACAGTTGAAATAAAAAAATATTAAAATTAAGTTAAAAACACTGTAATTTGTGACTGCGTTTTCACCTGTAACTTCTCCTAAGTGTGGCAGATTTTTAAAAGCCATATACCTTTACGTCTGCTGGACCCTTCTGGTTGTGGGGATATATATAGGATGTGTAGGTTTATCAAGAACCCGAGGTGCAGAGAGCCAATAACTGAGCTGCATCTTACAAAGGTTTTTCACTGTGTACCTGGTATACAGCAATTCATTTGGTAAAATATAAAGAGTGAAAAATAGGTATCAAAGAAAACTATGTATTTACAAATTGGGACCAACATATGGATTTTAGAAGCAGTGGTTATTTGCACATCTCCGAATTTGTGGGTACCCATACTAGCATGTGAATTAGAGGGCATTTTTCAAAAGGACTTCTTTTTTACACACTGTCTTACATTTGGAAGGCAGAAATGCATAGAAAGTCACTAGGTAATAACACTTGTTCTACTAGTCTGTGTTCCACTACATCTCCCAATAAAAATGGTGCCCGTGAAACCTAGCAAACCTGTACATTTTTTTAAACGAGATAACCAGGGGAATCCAGGATGGGGTGACTTGTGTGGCTCTGACAGAGTTCTGTTACCCAGATTCCATTGCAAACCTCAAAATGTGTCTAAAAAACAAATTTTCCTCAAATGTCTGTGATGAAAAGTTCTGGAATCTGAGGGGAGCCACAAATTTCCTCCCACCCAGAATTTCCACAAGTCTCCAGATAAAAATGGTACCTCACTTGTGCGGGTAGGCCTAGTGCCTGCGACAGAAAACGGCCCAAAACGCAACATGGGCACATCACATTTTTGCAATCAAAACTGACCCTTTTTTTGCAATGTGGCTAGATGTGGATTTTTGACCCTAGCTCAGCGAGCTCCTAGAGAAACCTAGCAAAATTGTACATTTTTCAAAACTAGACACCAGGGAAATCCAGGACGGGGTGACATGTGTGGCTCTCGTCAGGTTTTGCTACCCAGAATACCTTGCAAACCTCAAAAGTTGTCAGAAAAATATTTTTGCCTCACATTTCTGTGATAGAAAGTTCTGGACTCTGCGTGAAACCACAAACTTCCACCCACCCAGCATTCTCCCATGTCTCCCAATAAAAATGGTACCTCACTTGTATAGGTAGACCTAGTGCCTGCGACAGGAAACGGCCAAAAACACAATGTGGACAAATCAAATTTTTCCAATGAAAACTGACCCTTTTTTCGCAACTTGTATTGCTGTGGATTTTGGAACCTAGCTCAGCCGGCACATATGGAAACCTAGAAAACCTATACATTTTTAAAAACTAGACACCCAGGGGAAATCAGGATGGGGTGACATGCGTGGCTCTCACCAGGTTCTGGTACCCAGAATACCTTGCAAACCTCAAACTTTGTCAAAAGAAAAATACATTCTTCTCATATTTCTATGATTGAATGTTCTGTTATTTGCAGGTAGCCACAAACTTCCACCCACCCAGCATTCCCCTAAGCCTCCTGATAAAAAATGGTATCTCACTTGTGTGGGTAGGCCTAGTGCCCGCAACAGGGAAAGGCCCAGAATGCATTGTGGAGACCTCAAAATTATCTATCACAAAACAACCTGGTTTTGCAAGGGGGGCATCTATGTTTTTGGTCCCGGGCTCGGTGGCCATCTAGAGAAACCTACAAACCAGACATTTCTGAAAACTAAACACCCCGGGGAGTCCAGGGAGGTGTGGCTTGCGCGGATCCCCCAATATTTTCCTACCCAGAATAACCTGCAAACCTTAATTTTAGCTAAAAAAACACATTTTCCCTACATTTCTGTGTGGGATCACTGCACCAGCACAAATTACCTACCAACCAGCGTTCCCCTCGATCTCCCTAGTAAAATTACATCCTGTATAATTTTCAAGTGAACCTATACTAATGCCTTCCATCCCTGGCTACTTGAAGCTCAAGAAAACGTTTCTGTCATGCACTATCAACGCTCTCACTGTGCTTAATCAAACTCCTTCCAGTTTGTGGATGCAAGTTGGGGGTGTCTGAGTATGCTGCATGGCCATTCCTCGAACTGACCGAGCATATCTACCTTTGGAAATAAGACAAACATGCTAGAGAATATTGCCTAATTTCCCTAAAGTAATAAGCCAAACAAATGACTCATTCACCAATACTTTTATTTTGACAGCGTGAAAACTCAATTACTAACTTGCATCATACCCAATGTTATTGAAAAAGGGTACAGGACACAATATCTAATATCTTGTATGATGATTCTTTTCACATCCTATACTAAAGGAGCCTTTGACCTGGGCTACAGGTACAGTGCGAATATCTTGTGATTATTGCTGCCGCTTGTTTATATCTTTGTTTAAAATGACCTTAAGCAAAATATTTTAACTTTACTCACTTCTGTTCCTTCACTTCCCGGTCCACCGTGGCTGTTGCAGTTTGCATGGAGGAAGTATATATTCACTTTCCTTCTGTGCTCCGGCTGTCCAGTCCCTCCCTCATGTCACGCACGGCCAGCTATATTTTGCTGATGCCGGCGCTGACACGCAGCTTTGACCTGGGCTTCAGGTACAGTGCGAATATCTTGTGATTATTGCTGCCGCTTGTTTTAGTCTTTGTTTTAAATTACCTTAAGCAAAATATTTTAACTTTACTCATTTCTGTTCCTTCACTTCCCGGTCAACTGCGGCTGTTGCTGTTTGCGTGGATGAAGTATATATTCACTTTCCTTCCATGCTCCTGCTGCCCATCCCCTCCCTCACGTCACGCATGGCTGGCTATATTTTGCAGATGTCGGCGCTGACGCGCAGCAGCCACGTGCAAAGGCCACGCCGATGGTGCGCTGAAGTCGTGCTAAAGGCATGCCCGTCTGCGCCCATCCACGCCAGGCCATCGCCAGGAGCCAGAACCCCTACACCTTTTACTTCAGGGCATCCCTACTTACATACTGTCAGATATTCCTCTGCACAGTTGAAATCCCTCAACCACTCAACCTGTCCTTCTACCCTTCCTCTCTTAACTGACCCCTTTGCCTTTCTCAAATGTAGATTTCAAAGTCTGTCTTTCACCAAAGGTATTTCTCCCACTAACCCCAATCCCTGCAAGGACTTTCGTTTGTCAGCAGTGCATACGGGCTCACCTATACTTTGTTCCAATGACACTCCTACCTATGGCAAAAGTCTAAACTGCTTCCTTATCAACATGAGATCCCTGCCAAAACATGCAGTGGAACTCTGGGATCTTCTTTCTTTCTCTTCCTACGAGATAGGTTTCCTCACTGATACCTGGCTAACTCCCACCTCTACCCCTTACATCTCTTCCACTGTTCCAGCCAATTTTAAAATGCTTAGACTCGACAGGGTCAATAAGATTGGCAGGGGTATCGCCATTATTTTTGATAAACATATTAAGGTGACAATAATTGATTCCATCTCAGAAGACTGGGTGGAATCCTTTGCTTTCAAATTTGACCTCTCCCCCAACCTCTCTTGGAAAGGTGCTTTGGTCTATCGCTACCTGGCCCCCAAAAACATTTTTGCTACCGTCTCTTGGAATTCATAGCCCCTCATGTGATTTCCTCCCAGCAGTTTCTTCTATTGGGAGACTTTAACTTTTATGGCGATGACATTATGAACTCTGACAGTAACCAACTATTCTCTGACTTAGGAACTTTGGGACTAGACCAACAAGTTTCAGGTCCCACACACTCTGTGGGCCACACCCTTGGCTTAATTTTTTCAATGACACCTCTAGTTAGCATTGACCCACCCTAAACCCGTACTCTGGTCTGATCATTCTCAGATTTGTTTCCATCTCTCCACCCACAAGACCAATAGTCAACTCCCTACGGGCCATAACAAACTAGCTAAACAATGGAAAAAAGTTACCCCGCTGGCTTGGGCCAAGGCACAAGTGCCTCTCCTGCTCTTTGACATCACTGATGTAGACCTAGCGCTCTCTAACTTTAACATGCCATTGAACTCGGCTTTTGACAAAATTGCCCCTTACAGCCATGGCAAAAAATGTTCCCATGGACCTCATGCCCCTTGGTATATGCCCGACCTAAGGACTGAGAAAGCCTCTTGTAAAAGATTGGAAAGGAGATGACGTATGACTAATCTACCCGTTGATAAAAAAAACTATAAACTGGCCATAACGGTCTACCATCGCAGCCCCCAAAACTCATATTGCAAAAACTATTTATGAAGCTGGGAACTCATAAAAAACTCTTTTTGAAATTCTTAATTCCTACATAAACCCAGAGGCCTGAACCTCAGATCCAAGCCCATCTCAATCTCTCTGCAATACCTTGGCTGATCATTTTGAGGGCAAAATCAAGGAGATTTACCTAAACTTCCCCCCTATCATCCCCGAGCTACAAGAAAGGCCTGCCTCTCCCATTAGCTTGTGTAATTTCAAGGTAATCTCCGACCTTCTAAGTTCTATGAAGTCTGGCTCTCCTTCAGATGTCTGCCCTCTCACAGTCCTGTCATATCTTGCTTCTGAACTGGCACCGCAAATCTGTTCTCTAATTAATCTATCAATTACTTCTGGGAATCTACCCTTAGACTGGAAGGTGGCCTTGATCAGGCCCATTTAAAAAAAAATTGTACTCACTGATCTAGCTAACTACCGTGCTATTTCCCTCCTCCCTTCGTTGGCTAAGTTATTGGAAAAAACATATCAATCATCAACTGACAACCTATCTTGTGACTAACAGGCTATTAGACAGCTCTCAGTCTGGCTTTAAACCTCTCTACAGTACCGAGACAGCCTTGCTTGCGGTCACAGACCATATTAAATGCTCGCTTGACGCTAATGTCCCGACAATATTGGTTTTGTTAGACTTGTCAGTGGCATTTGATATGGTATCTCACTCCCAACTTCTTGACAGACTCCAGGATTTAGGGATCCAAGGAATGGCCCTTAAATGGTTAGTGGATTTCCTGTCACAGAGATCCCAAATGATCATCCTCTGCCCTTATTGGTCCAGAACTATGCCTCTGGCCTACGGAATACCCCAGGGCTCCTGTCTGAGCCCTAAGCTTTTCAATATTTACATGGCCCCCCTTGCTAAGATCATCAGCGGTTTTGGGTTTGAGATCATTTCATATGCTGAGGACACGCAGCTAATTTTCTCCTTTGGCTCCTACCTGTCCAAAGCAAAAGCCTTATTCTCCTTCGGTATGAAGGCCATTGCCACTTGGATGTTGGAAAACCGACTGCAACTCAACCCTACAAAAACAGAAAATATGCAATTTGGACAAGCTCAACTTCTGTGGGCTCCAGAATGGTGGCCAGCTGAGCTGGGCCCCAGCCCTTTACCATAATTGGCAGTGAAAAACCATGGTGTACGCTTAGACCAATCTCTTTCTATGAAAGAACACACCGTTGCCACCACAGGGTCTGCTTCCAAATGCTACGTCTGCTGAGAAGAATCTTCCCTCTATTACCACTTTCCCCAAGGAAAACCTTGGTTCAAGCCTTGGTAATCAGGCGCCTTGATTACGGCAACTCACTCCTGGCTTCCATCAATGAGAATCTACTGTTTAAACTTCAGGTGGTCCAAAACACTGCTGCGTTCCGTGTTTGCAACCTCCCTCGGCGCTCAGCCACAGCCCCACTTCTACAGTCTCTACACTGGCTTCCGGTGAAAAAGAGAATCATTTTAAAATTATGCTGCCTAACCCACTGTGCCTTTCACGGCCAAGGGCCTTCTTTTCTAGCTGCTAAGCTTCTTACCTACACTTCATTGAGACTTCTTAGATCCTGCAATAAAGCCCTGCTTAAAGTCCCCCGGTTTAAGAAGGCTAGGGCAGGCTGCAGATCTTTCTCTTTTCTTGCCCCCCATCTTTGGAATAATCTGCCCAGACAACTTTGTCTCTGTGAAAACCATTTTCTTTTTAGGAAGGCGCTTAAGACCCACCTCTATTCTAGCCTGTCCTTCTGCCATTGTCTCGTGCCGAGATAGCCTTTCGGGCTAATTCGAGAGTGTAATAAATTAAAATAACATAACAATCACAGGAGGTTGTGTCCTGCACCCCATTTAAACAAAATGGTTATGATACAAATTACTAATTGAGTTTGCACAATTTCAAAGCAAGTAGAAATGTTGGTGAATAAGTACCATTGGATATTTGTTTGACTTAATACGCTTACTCTGGTTCTCGATGGTCCTTGTGCAGTATACATAAGTTTCCTAACAAGCACTTCAGAATCCAGTCAATCCTTTAACATTTTGCCAAACAGGGTACTCTGTGACAATGTGGCACATGTTCTGTCCACCAGTATGTGCAGTGTGGGGACTATAATGCACTTGTCAATCGGCAAACACAACACCTACCACGTTCTGAGAGTAGATAAATGTGTTGAGAAGTCCATGATTTCCTGAAGTAGAGGAACTAAAATTATGTGGCTGCTTGCCTAGCAAAGTAGTGGCCCACAGACAGTAGGTATCCATTCACAGCAATTTAAAGGTTTACCTAATGGCAGCTCCACCTCAGTCAATTTCCCAGTACTTTGCTTTAGTATGATACAACATAAAGCAAGGAAGAAAACACTGGTGACAGTAAACATGACTCTCCTGACTCTTTCCCTGCTTCGAGCACACTTTACAACAACAACATGGTCACTCCTTTCTGGGTATTGCAGGAATTCTATCGGCAAAGTGTCACTCCTGCAGCCTTGCATGTCCACTAGAACACATGAAGTGGAGGCTACTGCTTCTGTAGCAGTGAGACTTTCAATCACAGACAACTGAAAGTCAAGGAGAGACATGAGTCTTCCTGTAGTTGTCTGATGATAACAACATGCACATTGCATGTTGCCATCTGGATCAGATGGGTAAACAGTTTCTTATACCAAGTGCAAGTTTTATGCCTCGCATTGTAAGGCTGAAGAACCTGGTCATTCTTGTCCACCTTCCTCTAAAGAAAATATTTTTTTTTAAAAAGGAAAGGGCTGGCCCCGGGGAATGGGTTCCCTGATGCCAAAATCGGCCCGGGGACGGGGGCCGAGCAGCCCCCTCCCTCATTTAAAAAAAAGCCCCAGTGGATGGGGTCCCCAGGGCCGAAAATGGCCCGGGAGGGGGGCTGCTTGGCCCACCTCCCTTTGAACTATAAAAAAATAAAGGGTGGGCCCCAGGGAATGGGGTCCCCAGGGCCAAAATCAGCCTGGGATGGCTGCCATAGGACCGCCCCTTAATTGTTTTTAAAAAGGGTCAAGCCCCAGGGGGTGGGGTCCTCGAGGCCCAAAATGGTCTCTGGAAGGGGGGGCCACACGGCCCTGTCCTAAAATGTAAAAAAAAGAAGAAAAAAAGCCGGCACCTCTCTTCTAGTGTGGAAAGATACATTTTTATTTATGTTGTGGTGCATAACTATTAGTTATCCTTATTTGGATTACCGTATAACATTGACACTGCATCAGACCTCATTAAACCTTTGTTCTTTTTTCTGCTCTTGAAAATCGGCCATTAGCTTGCTCAATTCCAGGGGCACTAACACTCACTCCGGTGTTGGAGTTTGGACCTCATACAGTCGCAATTTCTGACCTGGAAGGATTATTGTTTATTTTGTAGCCCTGATGAAGTCGCTGGTATAGTATTACCATAAGACGAAACACGTGTTGGCTGCAATCGTATGGCTTCCTACTTCGCTATGAACTATGCTGAAGCTATGAAGATTTGAAAAAAAATAAAAGAAACATCAACCGTCACAACACATTATGGACTATTACATTTCTTGGATATGTTTTCTTGGGGCTCAGTTCCAATTTTAGTATGCATATTTATCACCTGCTCTGGGCAAGTGGTAAATATGTGCAGGGATTTCTGTGTGGAACAGGCATGGATGAGGGAGTAGGAAAGGTAAGAGAAGGGAAGGGTAAGAATAGTTTTGATGGGAGGAAGCATTGCAATGTGATAGCACTTGGCAGAGAAAAATGTCAGGTGGGACTGAATTCCAATGCCTGGCTGCTGTTGCAGCCTAGTCTTCAGGCAATTTTACTGACAGGAATTTTCGGCTGGTAAAATTGGGCCCAGTGTTCTTGCACCCCTAAAAACCAGGGGGCTTATTTACAAAACCCTTGCGCCGACTGCACGTCTATTGTTCCCATATTAAAAGTGAGGCACCGGTGGCAGAAGGGGCTTGTAAATAAGCCCCCAGATGTGGAAAACGCTCGGCCAGTCATGATCGTGCAGCACTGATTTCTGCACAGGAACTCTACTCCGTCCAACCGGTTGTTAGACTTGGCATCTTTTGGCGTGTTTCCCCTGTCTTTTTGCTTTCTGACCTCCCGGGTTTGACTCAGTTTTTGCTGGTTTAGTGTCTCTGCGCACTTTCTCACTGCTGTTCAGTGTTAAAGTGCAAGTGCTCCTGTTGTAAACTGTGTTATGGATTGGTGTTTCCATGATTGGCCTATTTGATTTACTTGTCAGGCCCTGGTAAAGTGCACTGCTGTTAGTGGGCTGCAGCACTGGATTGTGCCACCCACACAAACAGCTTGTAAATGTAACTCTGGCCTGCCATTGCAGAGCCTGTGGGCAGTCTGGGACTGCCATGTCGACTTGGCAAGTGTACCCACTTGCCAGGCCCTTACCTTCCCTTTTCTTGCATGTCAGTCACCCCTAAGGTAGGCCCAAGATACCCCTGTGGGCAGGGTGCAGTGTATGTGAAAGGTAGGACATGCCCTGGTGTGTGTGGCCTGTCCTGATAGTGATTTACTGCCAATTTAGTTTTTCACGATTGCAAGGCTACCTGTTCCCATGGGACAGAATGGGTAGTTTGTTTATAACATCTTATAAACATAACTACCCCTAGGAACATGGTAGAAAAATAAAAATTACTATGCCTGAACTCAGAATCTAAAGATGCATCTTTTAGTGAAGGTTATTTTTTACATTCTGTGTTTGAAAATACCACTTTTAGAAAGTAGGTATTCTCTTGCCTAACCATCCTGTGTGCCTCTGCTAGGTTTGTGTACTGCAAGTCTGGCTTTAGGATGACAAGGGCTGGAAAGGGGCAGCAGCTCCAGAAGTCTGATGGGTCAGGGCTGGGCTGAATAGACCTGGGTTGCATTTAGAGTAGTGGAAGGAGATTCCCTTGCACCTGGATGGGCCTGGTCTGCCTTGCACAATGCCATCTCCACCCCCTGCCAGGAAGCTGCACCAGTGAGGACAGAACTGGTTTTGGCTGGGTACAGACACTCTCTGCCTTCAGAGAACAAAGGATTTGGTGGTATAAATATTGGGGCCCAGACCCCAGAATTTTAGGACTCGCTGGAATCAAGGAACCTGCCAAAAAGTGCTGGAAGAGCTGCCAGGAGGAGTACTGCCCCTTTGCTGGGTTGTTGCTTTGTTAGATTGGCCTGCAGTTGCTGCTTCTGCCTTGGGCAGTGAAAGGAGTGGAATGAACTTTCTTTACTTGTGCTGAGTATCTCCAAGGGCCTGAAATTGAGCTAGCCTCCTGTTCTGAAGTCTCAGGGACTGCAAAAGCTTCATCAGCCTCTGGGTACCGCTTCTGGAACCGCTGTTTCAGTTGCCACAGAGAAGGGAACCGCAACCGACTCCGTCACCGACTCCGTCGCTGGCTCTGTGTCCTGACAGCACCGCAGATCGCACCGTCCGCATCCTGCACCACAACCCTGGTCTCACCGATGACGGCGACCGCCGCCACCGAGCCGCTGCTTGCACCGTGACCTGTGGGCACCGCAGTCCGCACCGCCTCGCTTCACTTCCCCATCCTGGTCTCACCGACGCTGTTGCTGCTGCTGACTCGACACCCGTGACCACAACGTGATTGGGGGAACCACTCGTAAAGTTTCACGACGCACTGGCTTATCCCAAACAGCCGACTGGGCCGACCGACGCCAGCTCCCGCCAACCGGCTCTGTCTCCTGCACCGCAACCTGCCAGCACCGCATCGAGCACCGTCCCGCCCTGCACCGTAAGCCTTAGTCTCACCGACGCCGTCTGGACAATCGTCACCGAGCCGCTGAACGGCACCGCATCGAGAGGACACCACGCCCTGCACCGCTTCCACTTTGCAATGCAACCGCGACGGTTGCCACGACCGGCTTGCACCTCCGTGTAAGCCGCAACAAGAAAGGTACTGTTACCCAGTCTGTTCACGCTTTTGCTGACCCGTATTGACGCGGTCGGCTGGATCTGTTAGACTCTGTTGTTTTCAGCATCGCGATAGCCCCGCACGGAGCTACCGACTCGTACAAACTGTGTTTTTGAGGTATTTCTGCAGTTTAGAAGACATCTTGCAAAGTATCTATTTTTCAAGTACTGTATTGTGGATTCTTTATCGTTTTTGGTCTTGTTTTGAGTTTATAAAAATATTGGATATTTTTCTAAACTGGTGTGGTGTCCTTTTGTAGTGCTTACACTGTATTACTGTTGGTTATGTGCAAATGCTTTACACACTGCCTCTAAGATAAGCCTGACTGCTCGTGCCAAGCTACCAAGGGGGTGAGCAGGGGTTATTTTAGGAGTGTAACTCCCTTATCCTGACTAGAAGGAAGGGTCCCTACTTGGACAAGGTGCAAACCCTTGCCAACTAGAGACCCCCATTTCTAACACCGTTAATCAGGACTCGGCAATAAATGGTCGTACCTTACAGATGGAAAAACTCATTTTGACAAAAAGGAGGATGTACTTGGGGATCAGCAACAGTATGGAAAATATAAGTTATATTTACCTGGCTACGACAGATATGTCACCAAGCTGGAGGTAGCTTTTAGAGGACGATCAGGGATCCCGTTTATGGTCTTTGTAATTCACTTTTGATTAATTTCACCTCAATCTGCAAAACCTATAATTAACTGTTAATTACGTTTTTGCATTTTTTACAATTCATACCTCAGTGTACCAGGTTGGACTAGGTTGGAATATGAATAGTCTGAGGTTGCTATGTGAATATGTTTTCATTAAAATCTAATATTGCCTGAAAAGGTAAGCTGAAATGAATATTTATATAATAGTGATGACCCCTATTTATGGCATTTCATACAATTATAAACCTTTTCATGAGGTGTGTTGTTCATACAAAAGCCATGCTTTTTGCTGCAGTAATTATTCAGTTTTAATTGCTATTCTGGCTTTTCAGTACATGTTGTAAGCAGCAGAAATGGTTAGCATTTATTGAAATGGCCCATTGTTTCCATGGATTCGGTGAGCATCTGCAAAAACATTCTGCTGAAAGAACAAGTATAGGACACTCAAAGAAAGCTTGTCAAGAGGAGACGAAATAAGAACATTGTATAATGAATTGAGATCTATTTACTTGCACACAAGACTGAAATTTCATATTTTCATATTTTTCATATTTTCATTTAAATAAGGCACAGTCCTACTCTATGCAATCTTTGGAACAATGCATGAAATTATTTTAATAGTGAATGCTTCATTTAAAGAGTTTTCAACTTTGCATATGTATTTTCTACGTATGACTGCATTACATTTTTTCAACAAGTCGTGACTTTGCACGAAAAGAAATGGTGAGTGAATTCATTCTAACAAAAACATTGCATTGTATTTAAACAACAGAATTGGAGACAGGACCATACTGCAGAGGGTATGTTCAAAGTTGATAATCAGGACAGCCACCAGATTGACCCAGGCACTGAAATTCAAATTTACTTCCTCTTCTGCCATTTTGTTGTTGCGGCCAAGGTGAAGTACCGTTCTAGCTCCTATCATAAGAACAACAAAGTTACGGGTGCAAATGGGTATACCTGGATCATACAAAAGGACAACTTTTTCACATTTGGCTCTGGCCAAATTTAGGAATAGAATTACATTGCAAACGTTCACAGAACTGGGTGGTGATAAAGACAAAATATAATTCAGAGTATACAGGGCTGACTTCAGAATCTAAACGACCTCAGAAATATTATAGGATAAATCCACTTTGTGTAGTAATAGTCATTAGTACTGACATATTGAGCAGTAGGATTTCACCACTAAAATAACACGATAGACCACGGAGAAACATACCACAAACAGGAATGCAGTTTTGATTGAATCGGTAAAGGTTTTTTTTATGTTGCTGGTCCTCACGTTCCTGCCCATGCCATCATGTTTTGCGGAGGCAATGCGTAAGTAAACTTTATTTCTGCTTTTGCCTCAAAAGTACATTAACATCGCTGCAACATTTATTATGATCAAGGATAAAAACGTCAATAAATGTGTTATATATTTAAAAGACGTAAAATACCCTAAACAATCTGTACAATAAATGTATGCAACTTTAAAAGCTCTGTTTCCTGAAAATGATTTTAAAATAGAATCTAAGGCGAGGCCTAATGAAATACTGAGCTGGTTAGACATTGACGCCTTGCAAACATCTCAAGGTAGTCATTTTCTGTCCAATCCTCCACAACGCCATCAAGAACTGGGAAACCGCAAGGACTACACATTGACTTGTGTTTGTTTTTAAAATTCTCATTGCTTCTTTAAGTTCTCTAACACCTATATTGCGAAGGAGTGGTAGGGTCCATTTTGTCTTACTGCTTTGGTAAGCAGGGGAGAGGAATATGGAGTGTTCTACCGTTTCTAAGGAGTTGCTTCAGGATGGGCACAACCTGTCTGTCACCCTCGAATCTTGCACCTTCTTAGCTGTGAAGGAATGGAGCGGCGGGGCCCTACTCCCAAATAGAAGATAGCACTTACTGGCAGCTGCAGGTTCCATTTCATCCAGGAACCGCTCTTCCTCATACCCATCCTTCAACATAAGAGAGGACAAGGTCAGGGAACCCAAACTGGATTGTCCTTGCATGGTGCCCAATTAATATTGCCAGTAACCTCTCTTAATTGATTCTTTTGTGACCGGACATGCCACCACAGGGACAACCCACTGTCTATCCAGCCCAATCTTAGTAAGAGTTGTTTTTACATGCCTAAGCCAGGGAATGTTACCTGAACCAGGGATGCGTAGCACCTCCTCAATGCCTCGTTGATATGAGCGTAGCTCTGGTGTGGCCCAGAGCCTCCTCCAGTACAAGATAGGCCTTACACCAATCCTATCAGAAAAGTATCTAAGCCCCAGTGTTAGGGGGAGCAGCAGGGTGCTAATAGGAAGAGAAGCAAATTGTCGCATAAAAGGCCAGAGATTGCGATGACGTTGGTCATCGCGATCCCCGCGGGTACGTCGCAAAAGCAGGAATTCAATAGCCACCACCAAATAAAAAAATTATTACTATGTAATTAATTCTAACTATCACAGCGGATAACTTACTATATAAATAACTGTATAAAAACATTTATTAATATCTCTATAACAATGCATACTAATGATTCATTGATATATATTTTAAATTTTTTCACCAATATTAGCGATGACGTTGATAGTCACGATGCCCCCGCAATGGTACAATGAGGGGGTGCGACGGCGGTCGAGGCGCCGTAGCTAATATCGCGGGTGATTAACAAAATCAATTTTGGACATATAACTTCTGTCTCTAACACCTCCATTTCTCAACAATGGGGTAAGAATACATCCACCCTGGCCCCTCATGCAGGCTTTCACACAGATTTTCAGCCCCGGGAACCGTTCCGAGCTCAAGCTTAAAGCGGGGAAAACAGAGGTGATTTTGTTTGGGAACAATCCAAACTTCTGGTCAGCTTCTTGCTGGCCGGTCGAATTGGGTCCCCTCCCTATTCCAGTTAGCAAAGCAAAGAGCTTGGGAGATATTCTAGATGAGCAGCTAAACAGAGATAAAAGAAGGGAATGCAGAGGAAGAAAAGAGAGATCAGACAGAGTCACTAAACAGCAACGTCTTTAAGTTCTTACGGAAGGCCAACAAGGGCTGACAGTTTCTAAGGTCGATCGGAATGGCATTCCAGAGCCTGGGGCCAAGACAAGAGAAGGAGCGACCCCTCATACGGACCAGCCGAAACCTGGGAACTGAAAACAATGAAAGGCTGGATGAGCGCAGCTGTCGAGCTGGAACATAGAGTGTGGTTAGGCTTTGAATGTAGGAAGGAGCAAGGCCCCATTTGACGCGAAACATGTAGCAGAGGGACTTAAACTCAATGCGCTTACTGATTCTAAGCCAGTGAAGTTGATGGAGTAGAGGAGAAGCAGAGGCAGATCTCGGCAGATGAAAAGAAGACGAGCAGCAGCATTCTGGATGACCTTGTAGCCGATGTAAAGAGGCTTTATCAATACCCAGATACAGGACGTTGCCGAAGTCAACCTGGATATCACCAGGGCCTGCAGAACCATTCTCTGAGCTGCCAATGGGATTAACCAAAGGATTTTTTTAATCCATCTGAGAACAGCAAAGCAAGATGAGGCTACCCTGGAGTCCTGAGGTTTAAGGGAGCGCTTTTGATCAATAATAAAGCCCAGATTCTTAACTTTGGACACAGGGACAGGCACAGGGCCCAAATCATCAGGCGATTGTTTGATACCCCACAGCTCAGGGTTATTACCCAGAATGAGCACCTCAGTTTTGGAACCGTTAAGCTTCAAGGCATTACTGGTCAACCAGGTAGACACATTCCTCAAGTCACGCTGCAATAAGGAAGGATCCTGGTGCCGAGCAGCGGAAAGGGAGAAGACGATCTGAGTATCGTCAGCATAGGAGAAGATAGTCAGACCCGACTTTTCCGCAATGTCAGCCAACGGGCGAACATATATTAAAAAGTAAAGGGCTCAAAACAGAGCCTTGAGGAACTCCAGAGGTTAACTCTAACTGATGCGATCTCACATTGTTAGAAAAAACTTGAAATGTACGGTCAGTAAGAAAAGACCTCAGCCACTTCAGAGCCAAGCCCATAATCCGACAGGCTTCAAGGCATTCTAACAGAATGGAATGAGACACCATGTCAAACGCAGCGCTCAAATCCAACAGGATGAGCGCAGTGGTTCCCCCCGAGTCGAGTTGTAGTCTGAGATGCTCAGTGACCCCAAGGAGAGCGGACTCAGTGCTGTGGCCATGTCTGAATCAAGACTGAGATGGATGAAGCAGATTGGAAGTTGTAACAAAAGAGGAAAGTAAGGTATTAATATGCCGTTCCAAAATTTTAGAGAACACAGAAAGAAGAGAGATAGGACGAAAGTTGGACCAACAAAGCGGGTCAAGACCTTCCTTTTTTAATAAAGGAAGGACAAGAGCATGCTTCCACCCCTTCGGTACCAACCCTGTGCTTAAAGAATTATTGAGTAAGTCAAGAATCACAGGAAGGACTGTGTCGCCCAAGCGACTGAGTATAGAAGGAGGAACGGGATCAGCAGGAGAGCCAGATTTGATAGAGCTCAATGACAGCTTCAAGGAAGGCAAATCCAGGAGAGGCCAAGAGCTGATCTGTTCAGAGTACTCAGACACATAGGTCTGGGGAGAAAATTCCTGGGAACCTGACAAGAAACCAGTAGGGAATATTATGCTCCCTTGTTGAACAGCATCCACCACGAGTGGAGCGTGAATAGACTTGACTTTGTTGTAAAAAAACAATGCTAACTCATCACATTGCGGTTGAGTGAGCGAAGGAGGAGGCAGAAACGCACTGGCAGCCGAGAGTTGATTAACCACCTTAAACAAAGTTTTCTGGCAGTGCTGGGAGCTAGAAATCGTATCTATGAAGAGGGCAGCAAGTGCCAATCTGCAGAGAGCATGGTATTTCTTTAAAGCTCCCAAGTACTCTAATTTAACATCGGACAAATATTGTTTCCTCCATTGCCTTTCTAACGCTTTACAACACTTTTTCTCTTGTTTAAGAGAATCGGTAAACCAAGGCGTAGGGCGATGTGTCCTAAACTGGGGTTTAGAGACAAGAGGCAAAATAGCATCAGTGGCTGAAGAGAGCCAAGAGTGCACACTAACTTGAGCTAGGTCAGGAGAGGAAGCAAGAGCAGGAATATTATCCCGAAGCACTTTATTCAAGAAAGGTATATTAAGTTTGGGCCAATTCCAGGTTTTAGGCTGTGCAGTAGATCTAATGGGGAAGGTATCAGGAAGCTTAATAGAAAAGGGAACTGCAAAATGGTCAGTCCAGCTGAGCTGGACAGGAAGTGCAACAGAAATAATAGAGAGATTAGAGAAAATAGGTTCAAGAAGATGACCAGCAATATGAGTGGGAAATGAATTTAATAGTAAAAGATTGAGAATATTCATATCCTCAATAAATGTAGAGGCTGATTGTCTTCCAAGTTCTCAAGATGGAGATTAAGGTCACCAAGCACAGAGAAGTTAGCAGAGCGGAGAATATGAGGAGCCAATGGATCATAAAAGACTGAGCACCAATTAAGCAAAGGCCCAGGAGGGCGATAGATAAGGGCGCCTGAGAAAGTAAACTTATGAATACAAGGAACTGAAAAGGCCAAGGCTTCACAGTTCGGAATCTGGAGGTCCACGATTTTACAGTTGTAAATAGTTTTAAAAATGATAACAATAAGTCAATGCAGTAATCTCATCATCATATAATGTACTAAGAATTCTAAAGAAAATAATGAATTTCCTCCCCATTGCAGTTAGGAAATCAGTCATTTCCACACTCATTTTTATCAAAAATCGATTACTGTAACAGTCTCTATAATGGCTTACAAGCCCAATATTTGAACAAACTGCAAGTTCTACAAAATTCTGCAGCTAGGTCATTATTGGGACTTCCTAGATACCAATCTGCCTCCCAGGCACTGAAAGAGCTTCACTGGTTGAAGGTCAAACACAGAATCACGTTTAAAGCACTTTGTTTTACTTACAGAGCACTTCATAACTCTGGTCCCTTGTTTTTGGGAAAAACACTAACCTGGTATACACCTGCTAAAAACTTAAGATCTTTAGGGGCTTTTAAAGTCAATTTTGTCAGATTTAAGAAAGTAAAATGGGGAGGAAGCAGTTTTGTGGTGAGAGCGTCAAGAGCTTGGAACCTTCTTCCGCTACCCCTAAGGGCAGCCCCATCCCTTCTCCAATTCAGAAAAAATTTAAAGACATGGCTTTTCAATCAGTAGGCTCCCATTTCAAGTTGACTTACAGTTGTTTTGCAGGATTAGTGCCAAGACACCTCCGGGTATATGCTGCGCTCTATAAATTGGCTAACATAACACAACATAAAATGGCAGCCGCAACTTTCTGTTCAGGTTCCGTCCAGCCAATCAGTGCATTCCCATTGGCTCGTGCATTCGCAGATCATCGCAAAACCTTCACGAAATATCTGTGGCTAGAAATATCACTATAATTTTAAACTTACATTTCTCAAAAACTACTGAATGATTTACACCAAAATAAGAAAAAAGGCACTTCCTTGAACCAACATCTACCTACCTGCCAAATTTGGTGTAAGTCCGTTCAGCGGTTCTGGCTGCAGAGGTGGCTAAAGGTTCCTGCGAGAATTAACATTACAAACGCAACTTTATTTAGCACCCCAAATTTTCGGTCCCCACTGCATGGATCACCGCCAAACTTGCCCTATCAATACTACTCACAATTACACTTTTTTGACAAAATTTGATGCAGATTTGTCAAATGACGCCAAAGTTATAGTCAAGTCAAAAAATGCTTTCGCTATGGAAACTAGGTCCTAACTATATATACATTTGTATATATTCACTGAAAAAACCATAGGTTTCAGGCACGTTATAGTTAGAAATTTGCATTTAAAAAACCTTAGAAATTCACTGAAAAAACCATAGGTTTCAGGGACGTTATAGTTAGTTGGAGATTTCACTCATACAAAACCAGAGAAATTCCACCGTTATAGTTAGTTCAGCTAACTATAACTCGCGCCCCCGCAATGCACTGCTGATGACGTCACATATTACATCATTCATGACATGGTCAGTGACATCACTGATGACATCACTGATGACATCTCAAATGACATCACTGATGACATCACTGATGACATCACTGATGACATCATCCACGTGATAATCTGATGCACCTCCTCACACCCTAATATAAACTTTGATACACCCACTCTAAAATACAGACTACCATTTGCGAAACCATAGACACACCAATACCAGTTACCATACGCACTCACTGATTCCTAGGTCTACACACACATCCACTCATTCACCCATACAGTCACTCATACATGCAGTCTACCATCAATACGGCACTATCATATGCAGTCACATATCTATACAGACACTCACACACCGTCACTCATCCATATAGTTACTCACACACCTAGTCAGTCATGCAAAGAATCAATCACACTTCCATTTACTCACCTATACAGTTATACACACACCACATCACTTATTCAAACAGAAACAAACGCATACTTACTCTCTTATACACTCACTGATACATGGACACACTCATCCATACAGCCACTCTCACAATCACTGACTCTCATGTACAGTCATTTGTATACTCCAACTCTCCCATGCATTCAGTAAGACACATGTAATCACTCACTTATACAGTCAGTCACACACCTACTAAATCCCCCATCCAGACACTTATACACCCACTCATTCTTCAATACACCTTGGCATATATATAATACATATTTAAACTTTAAAGAAACACACAGTCACGTGGATGATGTCATCAGTGATGTCATTTGAGATGTCATCAGTGATGTCACTGACCATGTCATGAATGATGTAATATGTGACGTCATCAGCAGTGCATTGCGGGGGCGCGAGTTATAGTTAGCTGAACTAACTATAACGGTGGAATTTCTCTGGTTTTGTACGAGTGAAATCTCCAACTAACTATAACGTCCCTGAAACCTATGGTTTTTTCAGTGAATTTCTAAGGTTTTTTAAATGCTAATTTCTAACTATAACGTGCCTGAAACCTATGCTTTTTTCAGTGAATTTCAAAGGTTTTCTAAAGGTTAATTTTTATCTATAACGTCCCTATTAAATCCCCTTGAATCCTGAGGGTCCCGGGGCCAACTAGCCCACCAGCTACCTCCAGTAAGCGCCACAGACCTGGCCTGGCAGTTCGGGCTGGACTGTTCCCATTGGGCGCAGGGTCAAGACTGATTTGCATATGGCTGTGTCCAAACTGGAATGGCATGGTGAGCAAAAAAATGATGGATTTAGGCCCAGATCTCTGTACGGGGGTGAATGTATGAGATTGCTCTACATTCTGTCCAACAATTGTTCTTTTTGCATTTGTCACCCCGAGTGGGACGGGTATGCCCAGACGTGGGTCCCGTGCTCTCCATGCCACTGGAGTCAAGCTATCCTGGCTGATGAGGGCTGAAAGCCTGAAACTGGTCCGAGGATGCTTGTTTCCAGTCCAGGGAGGACCTGGCCTGGCAGTTCGGGCTGGACTGTTCCCATTGGGTGCAGGGTCAAGACTGATTTGCATATGGCTGGGTCCAAACTGGAATGGCATGGTGAGCAAAACAAGGATGGATTTAGGCCCAGATCTCTGTACTGGGGTGAATGTATGACATTGTTCTACATTCTGTCCATCAATTGTTCTTTTTGCATTTGTCACCCCGAGTGGGATGGGTATGCCCAGACGTGGGTCCCGTGCTCTCCATGCCACTGGAGTCAAGCTATCCTGGCTGATGAGGGCTGAAAGCCTGAAACCGGTCCGAGGATGCTTGTTTCCAGTCCAGGGAGGACCTGGCCTGGCAGTTCGGGCTGGACTGTACCCATTGGGTGCAGGGTCAAGACTGATTTGCATATGGCTGGGTCCAAACTGGAATTGGCATGGTGAGCAAAAAAATGATGGATTTAGGCCCAGATCTCTGTACTGGGGTGAATGTATGACATTGTTCTACATTCTGTCCATCAATTGTTCTTTTTGCAATTGTCACCCCAAGTGGGACGGGTATGCCCAGACGTGGGTCCCGTGCTGTCCATGCCACTGGAGTCAAGCTATCCTGGCTGATGAGGGCTGAAAGCCCAAAACCGGTCCTAGGATGCTTGTTTCCAGTCCAGGGAGGACCTGGCCTGGCAGTTCGGGCTGGACTGTTTCCATTGGGCGCAGGGTCAAGACTGATTTGCATATGGCTGGGTCCAAACTGGAATGGCATGGTGACCAAAAAAATGATGGATTTAGGCCCAGATCTCTGTACTGGGATGAATGTATGACATTGTTCTACATTCTGTCCATCAATTGTTCTTTTTGCATTTGTCACCCCGAGTGGGACGGGTATGCCCAGACGTGGGTCCCGTGCTCTCCATGCCACTGGAGTCAAGCTATCCTGGGTGATGAGGGCTGAAAGCCCAAAACCGGTCCTAGGATGCTTGTTTCCAGTCCAGGGTGGACCTGGCCTGGCAGTTCGGGCTGGACTGTTCCCATTGGGCGCAGGGTCAAGACTGATTTGCATATGGCTGGGTCCAAACTGGAATGGCATGGTGAGCAAAAAAATGATGGATTTAGGCCCAGATCTCTGTACTGGGGTGAATGTATGACATTGTTCTACATTCAGCTAGGGGAGGGGGATGTGGCCCCATTCTATTGGGGCCAGGCCCTAGAGGATACTGTCCCCTGGGCTGAAATCAGTCCAGGAATGGGAGCTGCAAGGTCCTCCTCTCCGATTTAATTAAGGCTGGGCCCTGGGAGATGATTTCCCTGGTTCCAAAATTGGCCTGGGGAGGGGAGGCAAGTGCCCCTCCATCATGGCCGGCTTTACCACTGGTGGTGCCCTGTGCAACAATTCCCCCTTCTAAACAGCAATCCACTAAGCTAGCCACAAAAAAAACAGTTCTGTGATCTGCATGGTAAACGTTCTTTGAAGCAGGCATATTAACCCTCTGAGCTACTTTATCAGGAATGGGAGCTGCCACTAGACAGAACTCTGACCTCGTGTCAGCAGGGACATTAATCACCAGTGTTATCTTGACATTTTTATTGTTGCCTGAGACCTGGTGTATACACAAGGTACTCTTCACCAGGTGCTTTGAAACTGATAAGTTATCTCCACACTGAAGTCAGCACCAGGTGTAGCTGTACCAGTTGCATCCCTCTAAAGCTGGCCCTGCCGCCTATTGAATTTCAGCTGGGCCCCAGGTGATGGGGTCACCGGGCAGAAAGGCAAATCAGGCAGAAGAGAGAAAAACAGAGAGCACTCAGACACCCACACACCCACTCATAAATCCACTCAAAGACTGATGCATACACTTACAGACCCAATGACACACTCATGCACCCACTCTCAGACCCACTTAGACACTCACAGATCCACTCAGGCTCACACACCCACTCACAAACCCACTCAAAGACTCATGCACCCACTCACAGACACACTCAGAGACTCAAATTCTCACTCACATACCCACAGAGAATCTCACAGACCCACTTACAGACCCACTTAGACACTCATGCACCCACTCACAGATCCAGCCAGAGACTCATGTTCTCACTCACAGACCCACTCAGACATTTATGCACCTACTCACAGACCCACTTAGACACTCATGCACCCAATCAATCAATCACAGAATTTGTAGAGCGCACTACTTACCCGCGAGGGTCTCAAGGCGCTGGGGAGAAAAAAGGGGGGGGTGCTGCTACTGGTCGAACAGCCAGGTCTTGAGTAGCCTCCTGAAGGTCAGCAGGTCTTGGGTCTGTCATAGGCTTAGTGGAAGGGTGTTCCAGGTCTTGGCGGCGAGGTGTGAGAAGGATCTGCCGCCGGTGGTTGTTCTTCGAATGCGAGGGACGGTGGCGAGGGAGAGGTCGGCGGAGCGGAGCTGGCGGTTGGGGACGTAGAAGAAGAGTCGTCTGTTGAGGTAGGCTGGGCCAGTCTTGTGGAGTGCCTTGTGTGCGTGGATGAGGAGTTTGAAGGAGATTCTCCTGTCGACGGGGAGCCAGTGCAGGTTCCTCAGGTGGGGGTGATGTGGCTGTGGCGTGGTACGTCGAGGATCAGGCGTGCGGAGGCGTTTTGTATGCGTTGCAGTCGCTTGATGAGCTTGGCCGGGGCTCCCGCGTAGAGGGCGTTCCCATAGTCAAGTCTGCTACTGACGAGGGCCTGGGTGACTGTTCTTCTTGTATCTGTCTGGATCCACCGGTAGATCTTGCGAAGCATGCGGAGGGTGTTGAAGCAGGAGGAGGAGACTGCGTTGACTTGCTTGGCCATGGAGAGCGTTGAGTCGAGGATGACTCCCAGGTTGCGTGCGTGGTCGGTGGGTGTTGGGGCTGCTCCCAGCGTCGTTGGCCACCAGGAGTCGTCCCAGGCTGAGGGGTTGGAGCCGAGGATGAGGACCTCTGTCTTGTCTGTGTTCAGCTTTAGTCGGCTGATCTTCATCCAATCGGCGACGGCCTTCATTCCTTCATGGAGATTGGATTTGGCGGCGAGGGGGTCCTTGGTGAGGGAGAGGATCAGATGAGTGTCGTCGGCGTAGGAGATAATGTTGAGGTCGTGCTGTCTGGCGATGCGTGCGAGCGGGGCCATGTAGATGTTGAACAGTGTTGGGCTGAGGGAAGATCCCTGGGGTACGCCGCAGATGATCTCGGAGGCTTTGGATCGGAAAGGTGGGAGGCGGACTCTCTGGGTTCTGCCGTCGAGGAAGGAGGTGGTCCATTCCAGGGCCTTGTCTCGGATCCCTGCATCATGGAGGCGTGCGCGTAGAGTGCGGTGGCAGACAGTGTCGAAGGCGGCGGAGAGGTCCAGCAGGATGAGGGCTGCGGTCTCACCGTTGTCCAGCAGGGTCCTGATGTCGTCGGTGGCGGCGATGAGGGCAGTCTCAGTGCTGTGGTTGCTGCGGAACCCTGATTGGGATGGGTCCAGGATGCTGTTTTCTTCGAGGTATCGGGTTAGCTGTTTGTTGACGATCTTCTCGATGACCTTGGCTGGGAACGGAAGCAGGGAGATGGGCCGGAAGTTCTTGAGGTCTCTCGGGTCCGCCTTGGGTTTTTGAGTAGGGCGTTGATCTCTGCGTGTTTCCAGCTCTCTGGGAAGGTCGCGGTCTCGAAGGAGAGATTGATAACGTTGCACAGGTGGGGTGCGATGGAGCTGCTGGCTTTGTTGAAGATGTGGTGCGGGAAAGGGTCTGACGGGGAGCCGGAGTGTATTGTGCTCATGGTCTTGATGGTGTCATCGATGTTCACGCTGGCCCAGGCTGGCAAGGTGTCATGGTCGATGGTGTGCGGTGGGTCTGGTGTATCTATCTTAGTAGGGGCTGTCTGGGTGTTGAAGCTGTCGTGAATGTCGGCGATCTTGCGGTGGAAGAAGGTGGCGAGGGAATCGCACAGGGTTTGCGACGGCGGGATGTCGTTGGTGTTGGAGCTGGGGTTGGAGAGTTCCTTCACGATGTTGAAGAGCTCCTTGCTGTTGTGTGCGTTGTTGTCGAGGCGGTCTTTGAAGGAGATTCTCTTGGTGGACCTGATGAGGTGGTGGTGGTTACGGATGGCGTCTTTGTGGGCTGCGTGGCTGTCCGGTGTCTTAACACTGTGCCATTTCTTCTCTAGTTTCCGGCAGGTACGCTTGGAAGCTAGGAGTTCCGGGTGAACCAGCTGGCTCTTTTGGTGGTGTCGCTGTAGGTGAGTTTTTCAGCGGGGCGAGGTGTTGGCACAGTCGTCTATCCATCGTCTGAGGTTGCAGGCAGCGTCGTCGGTGTTGGATGGGTCGGAGGGAGGGCTGAGAGCGAGGTTTGCCCGTAGTTGGTCTTCGGTGACTTTGCTCCAGCAGCGGCGTGGGATCTGTTGGGTGTGGTGGTGTGTGGTGGGTTTCTGGAAGGTGAAGTGGATGCAGCGGTGGTCGGTCCAGAGGAGTTCCGTGGTGTGGCTGAAGGAGACGTGGAAGCTTGAGGAGAAGACGGGGTCGAGCGTGTGGCCGGCGGAATGAGTCGGTGTTGTGACGAGCTGTCTCAGTCCGAGGTTGGCGAGGTTGTCGATCAGGGTGGTGGAGTTGCTGTCGTTGTTGTTCTCCAGGTGAAAGTTCAGGTCTCCGAGGAGGATGTAGTCGGTAGAGGTCAGGGCGTGCGTGCTGATGAAGTCGGCGATGGAGTCGGTGAACTGGGGTCGGGGCCCAGGGGGTCTGTAGACAAGGGTGCCTCTAAGGGTGGTGTTGGGGTCCGTGTGGATCTGGAAGTGCATGTGTTCGGCGGTGCAGAGAAAGTCGTCGGTGCTGGTCGAGACCCTGATGGAGTTCTTGTGGACGATGGCGATTCCTCCTCCTACTCCGTTGACGTGGTCTCTGCGGGTGATCTTATAGCCGTCTGGGATGGCTATGGCGATGTCGGGTGCGGAGGAGTCGTTCATCTAGGTCTCTGTCAGGAAGGCGACGTCTGGTGATGATGTGTCGAGCAGGTCCCAGAGCTCAACGGCGTGTTTGCGTGCAGAGCGGGTGTTCAGTAGGATGCATCGGAGGTGGTTGAGGTCCTTCTTGGCGGGCGCTTCGGTGGCTCTGAGGCTGGTGTAGCTGCAGTTCCGGCAGGTGAAGGGGCCATGAGTGCGTTTCAGGGCGGCCTTGAAGCAGTTGTGTGTCCGTCCGGGGTTGAGAGCGTGGACTGTGGTGGCATCGTAACGGCGTCGGTCCTCGAGGCTGGAGCGGGGGGGCGCGCGGCCCAGAGGTTCTGGCACTGGGCGCGGTCCAGGTGCGGACAAGCGCAGACGGGCTTGCCTTAGGCACGCCTTCGGCGCACCGGCGGTGCGCCCGCTGCGCGGCCGCACCGCGGCCGGCATATATGGAGAGGTGGGAGGGAGGAGCAGCTGGGAGGCGGGAGGCAGGGGCAGCGAGTGGGCAGTCAGGGGGGCGGGCCGCAGGGGACGCAGCGGCGGCAGTGGAGAGAGGCAACGGGGGGTACAGAAGGCAAAGTTGGGCACAGAAAAATGGGGGCACGAGGGAAAAACAGAAGGCAAAAATTGGGCACAAGAAATGGGGGCAACGAGGGGAAAACAGAAGGCAAAATTGGGCACAAGAAATGGGGGCAACGAGGGGAAACAGAAGGCAAAAACGGGCACCGAGGCAACAGCAGAGGGGCGAGCTTACCAGCAGCAGCAGCGGGCAGGACAACACAGGCGGAGCTGTGTGGCGGGGGAGCGACCTACCTGGCAAGGTCAAGGGTCGCTCTCCTCACCACGCAGCGGCCGCCATATATGGGGAGGTGGGAGGGAGGAGCAGCTGGGAGGCAGGGGCAGCGAATGGGCAGTCAGGGGGGCGGGGCCGCAGGGGACACAGCTGCGGGAGTGGAGAGAGGCAACGGGGGTACAGAAGGCAAAGTTGGGCACAGAAAAATGGCGGCACAAGGGGAAAACAGAAGGCAAAATTGGGCACAAGAAATGGGGGCAACGAGGGGAAAACAGAAGGCAAAATTGGGCACAAGAAATGGGGGCAACGAGGGGAAAACAGAAGGCAAAATTGGGCACAAGAAATGGGGGCAACGAGGGGAAACAGAAGGCAAAAATGGACACACAGAATGGGGGCACGAGGGGAAACAGAAGGCAAAATTGGGCACAAAAAATGGGGGCACGAGGGGAAACAGAAAGAAGAATGGACACACAGAATGGGGCACGAGGGGAAACAGAAAGCAAAATGGACACAGGAAATGGGGGCACGAGGGGAAACAGAAGGCAAAAACGGGCACCGAGGCAACAGCAGAGGGGCGAGCTTACCAGCAGCAGCAGCGGGCAGGACAACACAGGCGGAGCTGTGTGGCGGGGGAGCGACCTACCTGGCAGACCCACTCACAAACCACTCTGAGGCTCATGCACCCACTCACAGACCCACTCAGGTTCACACACCCACTCACAGACCTACTCAGAGACTCATGCACTCCCTCACAGACCCACTCAGAGACTCATGTACTCACTCACACACCCACTGAGACGCTCATGCAATGACTCACAGACCCACTCAGAGACTCACACATTCATACACAAACCTACTCAGACCCTCAAATACCCACTGACAAACCCACTCAGACACTCTCACACCCACTCACAGACATACTGAGTCACTCATGCACTCACACACATACTCACTGAGGTTTTCGATTCAAGTTATGAAATATAATTAAAGAAATCTTAGAAATTCACTTAAAAAACCAAAGGTTAAAGGGGCGTTATAGTTAGGAAACAACATTAAAATAAACCTTTAAAATTCACTGAAAAAAACAAATGTTACGGGAATGTTATAGTTAAGCAATAGAAAAAAAAACATAGAAATTCACTGAAAAACCAAAGGTCACAGAGAGGTTGTATTTAGGCTCAAATTTGAAAATCAGGAAGCTATATTTATCTGCAATGCACTGCTTATGACCTCACATATTACATCACTCATGACATGACCAGTGACATCATTGATGAGATCACTGATGGCATCACTGATGACATCATTCAGTGAGTTTAAGTGTTTTCTTTGAGTTTATGAGTGTTAAAGATATATCTTAACCTGCTACAAAAGTTGGATTACTGTACTACGTGCACTACTAATGAGTGATACTACTTCTAACATTTATTAGATCCCTAGGGCAAGTAGCTGAGGCGTAGGTTAATCCAGATGTAGGATGAACATAGTAGAATCCTCCAGGCTGCAGGGCATGGTCAGTTGTTTCAATAAGGGATGGCGACAGGCGACGTGGGTGAGAGTTCTTAGATGAACCAGTGATCGAGGCCAGAGACCATCTCTGCAGCTGTAACCAACTGCAGTGAAGCCTCGGCCAAACCAACTAGCGCAGTGAAAGCCCGAAGCCCCTCAGAGAGCAACAGGATGGCCGCACCAGCTACCGTGGCATTCGGGGGGGTATGGGAGGGCCCCGCACAGAGGCCCAGAGGCCACAGCCTCAGTGGACAAGGGGTAATGGAGCACCACTGAAGTCAGAGCCTAGAAGCGAGGCAGGCCCAAAAACAGTACAAGCCCACCAAGTGTGGATAGGGGCAGGCAAGGCCACAGGACCAGCATGCAGTGGTAGGGAACACACCCCTGAAAGGGCTCATTCACCGGTCCACCCTGCGGCTTCCCAAGAAGGCCGGAGCTGCAGCATGCCAACTATGTAGGCCCACAGCAGCGGGGTCAGTAGCACCAGCCGGTGTCAGGGCGCGGTGGCCATGCGGGTCTCACCCAAGCCATGGGCCACACCTCCAAGCAGCAGGAGGATGGTGCGAGCAGCCCGCAGCACTACGAGACCAAGTGATCCCAGCCTCAGGCTGTCACCGTGGGGCTTCAGAGGCAGTGTTGGGCCTTGTGAGCCGCTCAGCTCAGAATAGTTGGTCTGGAAGCTGCTGCCATGACAGTAAACCATGCGTTCAACAGCCAGCTGTGATCAGGAACAGTAGCAAGGCACCATCTGAGGCCTTGGGGTGATGATGGTGGAGATTTAGGACAGATGAAGGCCACAGATGCTGGAGCCTCACAAGATTGCTGCTATCTTGGTTGCAGCCATGATCACGACCCCTTACATAGCCACATTAACTACTCACCTAATTTACTGTTGCTACCACCCATACCTCACATCAGTATACTATACCTCACATCAGTATACTAAAATTCATTCCGCATATGAAATCGGCGGAATTTAGGTCACTCGAGGTTATTCTTTAATGCTGAGTTCCAACAATTGCCACATGGCAGAAATTTGCTCCTGTTTGAGCAAGATGATGACAACTGGAACAATGTGAGGCTCGATGAAGCAAGCTTGCAAGTGCAAGAGAGATTTGGTGGCCCCTGGTGCCAGTTCCGGTCATCATGAAGCCTTCCAGCACCTTTCTTTAAATGCGGGAAGTCAAGTGAATGCTCTACCTTGGCGGACGATTCAGGTAGGTTTTTAAGCGCAAAACACACTTTTTTTATTTTACTTTTTTTAACAGAAAAGAAGTGCCACATAGATTCTAACTTCCATTTCCTGTTCAGAAGGCTCTTCCTAGCGCTTTGTCCATCCCCTAATCACTTATCATTTAGATTTGGGAGGATCACTCTCTTTATCTGCAATTCCTGCTGCACATACCATTGAAAATTGAGGACTTAATTTGTGTGACATATCAATCATGTAAGTTAAAAACTTTTGGATAAGGGTGTTGTTTTGATAGAGGGCATACATCAGTATATATTTGTTACTTTTTAGCTTTTTATTGAATTTTCAAATTTGACTGTGGATTTCCTGGAGTTGCAGTATAGGCCTATGTTTGCATTACTTCTTTAGTTTTTATATGGGAAAGAGTTGCACAGTTAAGTACTTTTTCTCCATGTTTGTGAAACTTGCACTATTCATTTGACCATGTGGCCTAGTCTGCTTATGAGCCAGCCAGCCAGTACTAAGCACTGGGGATAGAAAACAACTGTTTCTGTGGTATATGTTGTTTTAAAACATCTATGATTTAGGGACGGCTTTGGACTAAAACCAAAATGTATTTTTTTGTATCACGTTTTTCTGCAAAGTGTTAAAGTGTATTTTGGTGGACTAATTATTTTTTATGCTTTGGGAAGGTGTGTGTTGTTGGGGAATTTTTATAGCTGGGTTCATTTTTGTTTTTGGCACTGCTGAATTAATGCTAACATTTTTTTCTTTGTTTACCATTCCTAAGTTGTTTGCTGGCCAAGTGGGCATTTTTCTAATCTGGCTAGTATGTGTGTGTTTGCCATAGGCTACCATTTTGTCTTTGTTCTCCATGCCATATGGCTGGCTGCCATTTTGTGCAGCAAACACAATAAGACTATGGATGGAGTGCTGTGTAGTCAGTGTCCATAGGCCTGCATGTGTTCTTTGTTGTGCATGTCTCCCTGATTGTCATTGTTTGTGGCCGGCGGCCATTTTGCGTAGTAGTCAATTTGTTTTTGCCATAGACCGGCATTTGTTCTTTGTTGTCCTTGCCATCTTGCTTGTTGTGTTTAAACATGTGGCTATGTGCCATTTTGTAGTAGTCAGTGTGCTGCTTTGGCCATATGCCTGCATGTGTGCTTTGTTGCCCATGCCTTCTTGTTTGTTGTTTGTGGCTGGCGGACATTTTGCGTAGTAGGCAGTGCGCGTTTGCCATAGGCCTGCATGTGTTCTGTGTTGTCCATGCCTCCTTGGTTGTTGTTTGAACGTGGGGCCAGCTGCCATTTTGTGTAGCCAGCCAGTGAATTAAATCTTTTTCTTCCAGTTTTCAAAGCCATTTTCTAGGGACATTGATAGAAGAGGGCTATGCTTTTTTGCATTTTGATAATTTTTCTTCCATCCCTGATATCTGTTAATGTGCTTGAGGATGATTGTGGTACGTTTGTACAGTGTCTATACATTATATGCATTTTTTACATCTTCTCCTGCACCTCCTTGCCTGCCCAAGGATTGCTCATAGTCCCTTGTGAGACACCAGCAATTATGTTTTTATATTTTTTTGTATTTACTATTACCAGATCTTTTAAGCCATAGGCACACACCAGCAATACTTTTTTTTAAATATGACTCAATTTTCCACTGCCTCCCTGCCTGCTATAGGCACACACCAGCATTATTTTTTGTAAGGATTATTCTATTTTCCCCTGCATCCCCTGCCTTCCATAGGTGCGCACTAGCATTCATTTTTTGAAGGATTATTTAATTTTCCTCTGCACCCACTGCCTGCCATAGGAGCACACCAGCATTAAGTTTGTTAAGGATTATTTAATTTTTCCCTGCATCCCCGCCTGCGATAGGCAGACACCAGCATTCATTTTATAAAGGATTATTCTATTTTCCTCTGCATCCCCTTCCTGCCATAGGCCCACATCAGAATTACATGTTTTAAGGATAACTCTATTTTCTCCTGTACCCCCTGCCTGCCACAGATGTCTTGTAACCCAAAGAGGGTCATAAACCTTTAAATCTGTATTTTATTGAAATATTATTATATGCTTCAGACTGGATTGGAATGGATACACTATTGTTATTTATTTGTGATGACCTTACTAAACTACTTTGTCTCTTTGTATATTCAAACTGCAAATGCCATGTTTCACTGAATGCTTTTCTTGTTTGTTTGCTTTTAGGTGCACAATAGACATCACACAGAGTGCTGCCATACATTACGCTGGCACTGATTAAAATCATCTGATTCCTCCTCCTCTGCTTTCACTTTGCAGCTAAGTGCCAACTCCCAGAGTTAAGAACTTGAAGCTGGCCCCAAAGAAAGGTGCTCCTGCCAAGAAAGTGGCCACTGAGGACAAGAAGAAGAAGGAGAGTGCCACCACTGGTGTGACCCCCTCCAACTTTTTCAGAAAACGTAGTATGCCTGCTGCACCCTCTTCCGGGCAGCAAAAAGCTAGGAGCAGCACTCCTGCATCAACTGCACCATGCCAACCTAAGCTCAAGCACATGTCTCTCAGCGAGGCAGCCACTGCAGTCATTGCAACAAGCAGTGAGTCTGAATTGGACTTGTCTCAGCAGCAGAGTATTCAATCCAGGTTTGATGTCAAGGATGAATCTAAGTGACTTGGCATTGGGTGAAAGGTGATATTTGAAGCCATTAAGATGTAGGTCATTGATCCAGGTTTGGACTATTTCTTGCTTGTTATTCTAGGCAAATAACAGGAATTCTGTCATGACAGGGTTGAGCTTCAGGTAGGTCTGGATAGTCTATTCTTTATGAGGTGTAAGCAGTATTTGAGATGTTGGATGTCGGGAGCAGAGGAGAACTTCCTGTACAAATGTGTATCGCTGGCATATTGTCATATTGGAGAAGTTTGATGCTGTTAAAAGTAAGTAGAGACCCAAGGAACTCCATGTAGTAGTTGAATATGACCAAGAACACGATGGGAACAAGCTTGGATTTAACATGAATATTCAAGGGATTCTAGTTATTCAAGGTGTCTCCCTTACAGAAAACCCATTAGGTTTATAAAAGAACCCTCACCCATCAACCTAGTTAGTGGCATGCTTCATCATAGTGTTCCCACCCAGGGGGCCGAATGCCTCCTGGGTGTGCTACAATGCCTGATTACAGCGGAGCAGGTTTTTTTTGGTGTGTGAACGTGAAAATTTGAAACTACCTCTAGGATACCAGATATATTTATTGTGCAGTTCCTGGGGAAGGATTAAAAAGACTTATTGGGCATGTGTGAGTAGAAATGATCTTGCATGTCCCATTAAATGGTGATAGTGAAAGTGATCAAAGTAAAAAGGACATTTTACTTTGATCACTTTCACTATTTTCACTGTTTTTATGCAACTGCCTCTTCCAAAGTAAAAACATTGAAATCAGATTTTCTCTGATTTAGCTTGTGCTACATAAAGGTAGATGAAACGATTGTGCATTGTTTACAAGCTGTGCTGTTTGGAATCATATAAAACAGGTGCAAAGCTGTGCCTTGTGCTAGCGCACATGTTCATGATAAGCACTTGTTGCCAGGGATTAGTAGGACCTCGGTATGTTTTGGCGACGGGGTGAATTTTTCATGTTTGGCGTGTGTCGGTCCCAACCCTCCTTTCCCTCTTCCATTTCTGTTCGAATATGGTGGCAATTCTGTGATGTAACAGGGGTTATTTAAGGAACGAGTGTTGATGGGGCGGGGGGAAGGCAGAAAAGATATGTTCCATGAAACGAAGCTCTGTAAATTCTACCTGTGTGCTGCCACTAATTTATTAGCATGCACATAACATTTGGCATTGAGGACAAGATAGAGCATCCCGCCCTGTTGATAGTGCAAGATCCACAGGAGAGGTCATATCCCACCACTAGGAGAACCACAAGCTAGGGCGAATATGGTGGTCTTTCGCCAATGCAAACGCCGCCAACGTAGGTATTGAAAATTGAGAGAAGGGGAGCAGCTCATACTCACATCAAGCCACCACAACAGGCATTAGTAAACGAAGCACACCAGTGGCGCAGGTACCCTGAGGAGTGCCTGCACACATTGTGGCTGCGTGACAAGCCAGGAGCACAGACTAGTCCCGGGTACAGTGAAGAGACAGGCCCGGAGGGCATGCGCTGTCCTCATAAAGGCCAGTGAGGCCCAGTGAGCAGCTGCAACTGGTCCATTGGGGCTGAGGAGCCATGCCCCCTCACATTTTGCCCCTCACGAATAGTGTATATCAAGCTGAACAAAGGTGAGCCTGACAGACACTGTTCATTTTCAGGTCAGGCAGCCAGAAGACAGCCATGTGCTAAATGCGCAGGCTCCTGGCTGCCTGAGCTGAACTTTGCTGGGCTGAGGACATCACAGCTCCTGGGGGCGTGACCTCCTCAGCTCAGCAAAGTTCCCTGAGGCACTCCCCTCAGTGATGAGGGGTAGCGTCACTGATTGCCTCGCACCTGGGTGCTTCCGTTCTAAGCTCTGAAGTGCCCAGGGTTGAGTGTCAATCAATGACACTTCATCACAGAGTGGGGTGGGGTCAGCAGTCTTACTGACCCCATCCCACTCTGTGATGACTTTGGGACTGCTGCCTTCCCCCATTGGCTGACTCGAGGCAGCAGTCCCAAGCCTCCTGGGACCTCCGAGGCAGGGCTGCAGGTAAGTGTGTGTGTTTTTTAATTAATGTTTGGTGCATGCATGCGAGTATGTATGAATGTTTGGTAATGAGTGATGTGAATGGATGTGTTTGTGTGTGTGTGCGTGTGTGTGTGTGAATGCATGGCTGTGAGTGTGTATGTGAACATGTGCATGTGTGTCTGATCCGCCTCCTCCCTCCTAAACTTACTGTCCGCCACTGTCAGTGAGTATTATCACCACTGTCGAAGAATTTTCTCTATTTCCGAAGCAAGTACGATGAGAGTTAGCAAATACAAAACATATATATATGATGAAGACGAGAAGCCGAAACACGACCTGTGAGACCGTTGTTTGTTGTTTGTATTGACCCGTGAATAAACCACTTGGATGAGGTTTGAGTGCCCTACCTTCATTGTGATACTTTCTGAAGGATTGGTGTAAAATATATATATATATATATATATAGATATATATATATAGATATATATATATATATCAAACAGAGTAACCCCCATGGAAGACGCCAACAGGTAGATAAATACTTCATTTCTTGTGATGACAAACTGCAAGCAGGCACTCAGCGAGGGTACAGGCATCTGTGTAAAAAGCCAGCCAGACGCGTTTCAGGATATCACTCCTTTCTTCAGTGGCATTTGTCGAAGTGAAACGGTTTTCCCTGCACACTTCAATCAAAAAGTCCCTGCCTCTGTGGGCGTGGCCATTCCCATGGCCTTCTGGATCTTGTAGTGCAGGGATATTAATCTCAAGTGAGTCCGTAATTCAATACTTCACAAAAAATACAAAGGCAAGTATAACCCAAGTGGGTGGATGCCGAGTCCTGTAAAAGTGTCTGCACTGCTTTGGTATGTCCTCATAGAAACTACCTACCGTAACTCCGACGGCACTCTCATGGCGCCATCACGGGTCCGCATCACGTGGTGGGCTGTCTTCCGTGGCTGGGCTCAGCCGCTAACATCCATCAAACAGAGTAACCCCCATGGAAGACGCCAACAGGTAGATAAATACTTCATTTATTGTGATGACAAACTGCAAGCAGGCACTCAGCGAGGGTACAGGCATCTGTGTAAAAAGCCAGCCAGACGCGTTTCAGGATATCACTCCTTTCTACAGTGGCATTTGTCGAAGTGAAACGGTTTTCCCTGCACACTTCAATCAAAAAGTCCCCGCCTCTGTGGGCGTGGCCATTCCCATGGCCTTCTGGATCTTGTAGTGCAGGGATATTAATCTCAAGTGAGTCCGTAATTCAATACTTCACAAAAAATACAAAGGCAAGTATAACCCAAGTGGGTGGATGCCGAGTCCTGTAAAAGTGTCTGCACTGCTTTGGTATGTCCTCATAGAAACTACCTCCCGTAACTCCGATGGCACTATCATGGCGCCATCACGGGTCCGCATCACGCGGTGGGCTGTCTTCCACGGCTGGGCTCAGCCGCTAACATCCATCAAACAGAGTAACCCCCATGGAAGACGCCAACAGGTAGATAAATACTTCATTTATTGTGATGACAAACTGCAAGCAGGCACTCAGCGAGGGTACAGGCCTCTGTGTAAAAAGCCAGCCAGACGCGTTTCAGGATATCACTCCTTTCTTCAGTGGCATTTGTCGAAGTGAAACGGTTTTCCTGCACACTTCAATCAAAAGTCCCCGCCTCTGTGGGCGTGGCCATTCCCATGGCCTTCTGGATCTTGTAGTGCAGGGATATAAATCTCAAGTGAGTCCATAATTCAATACTTCACAAAAAATACAAAGGCAAGTATAACCCAAGTGGGTGGATGCCGAGTCCTGTAAAAGTGTCTGCACTGCTTTGGTATGTGCTCATAGAAACTACCTCCCGTAACTCCGACGGCACTATCATGGCACCATCACGGGTCCGCATCACGCGGTGGGCTGTCTTCCGCGGCTGGGCTCAGCCGCTAACATCCATCAAACAGAGTAACCCCCATGGAAGACGCCAACAGGTAGATAAATACTTCATTTATTGTGATGACAAACTGCAAGCAGGCACTCAGCGAGGCTACAGGCATCTGTGTAAAAAGCCAGCCAGACGCGTTTCGGGATATCACTCCTTTCTTCAGTGGCATTTGTCGAAGTGAAACGGTTTTCCCTCAACACTTCAATCAAAAAGTCCCCGCCTCTGTGGGCGTGGACATTCCCATGGCCTTCTGGATCTTGTAGTGCAGGGATATTAATCTCAAGTGAGTCCGTAATTCAATACTTCACAAAAAATACAAAGGTAAGTATGACCCAAGTGAGTGGATGCCGAGTCCTGTAAAAGTGTCTGCACTGCTTTGGTATGTCCTCATAGAAACTACTAGGCCTGGGCGGTAAATTCCGTTCCGCTCGCGGAATTTGCGGAATTTGGGTAATTTCGCGTTTTGCGTAGAACGCGGAATTACCAAAAATTCCGCGATCCGCTGCTTCACGGAATTTCTGGCTGGTTCGCGCTTTCAAAATGCGTGTTCGCGAAATATTTCTCCCCGAGCACGCAAACAGTGTTCGCGAACAGGAAAAAATCATCGCGAACGGGCGGAACAAGCAATTCCGCGTGTTTGCGGAACTTTTGCGTGCTCGCGGAGATTTTTTACCGTTTCGCGGAGCTTTGCGTAGCGCGACTACGCAAATTCCGCCCACCCCTAGAAACTACCTCTTGTAACTCCAACGGCATTATCATGGTGCCATCACGGGTCCGCATCACGCGGTGGGCTGTCTTCCGCGGCTGGGCTCAGCCGCTAACATCCATCAAACAGAGTAACCCCCAAGGAAGACGCCAACAGGTAGATAAATACTTCATTTATTGTGATGACAAACTGCAAGCAGGCACTCAGCGAGGGTACAGACCTTCTGGCGTGCCCGGGGTGCCCTCCTACTCCTTGCTGGACATCTTGCATGAACTGCGCATGCGTGCGCGCACATGCGCAGTTCGTGCAAGATGTCCGGCGAGAAGGAGGAGGGCAGCTCGGGGACGCCGCAATACAGATAAGTGACTTTATTTTTTTTGTCACTATTATTTTATTGGGGGGGTGGAGGTGGGGGCCAATTTAGTGGGAGGGGGGCTGACTAACTCCACTCCGCTGCAGAGTCAGTTTTTTTCCCTACTCTGCGTTCTCAGCGGAGCGCGGAGTAGGGAAATCTCTGCACACTCCGCCGGTGGAGCGGAGTTCTCCGCCCGCGCCTAGCTGCTATGCTAACTGTATTACTGTTATGCATTTTTCTGCTTGTTGTGGCACGTATATTGCATGTTAGAGCACGTTAGTTAAAATAATCATTTTAAACTATATTCGTGTCTCGGTCAGATCTTATTGTGGACAGGTGCGAGAGTGTAGGCGAAAAAGTGTGTCTTCTCACAACAATTCCTGAGAGATCATGGAGTGTTGTGTTCTGGGTTGTCTAATCATTTGCTTCTCCGTGTTTGGTTAGGAGAGCGAGTGAGAAACTATAGCTAGTCGGTCCTGGGCTCGTGGGTACTAAGGTGGTAGGAAGGCTTAGCCCCTATACACCAAGGTCCCATATTCCTGCGCATAGTTCTGTGTATGTGCAGAATCCCTGCAACATGGGGCCACCAACGTTTGGTCTGGTACTTATTCACGGGACCCCTGAGTAGCACTTGTGCTTGTCCACGATACCCTCTAATCAGTTGCGGAGACGTCTGTGGTGTGAGGGAGCTAGCCTCCTATATTAGAAATTGTATAGGTTGTTTAAGCTTGAATTCTAAAAGGTTTGTTAAATATTAACCCGATATTGCGCTGACGTTTCAAATACAGTGTAGATAATGGCAATTAACATTGCACCACCAAACCGCTCTGCGGTTACTGCACATTTGACCCTAAATGGAGTGCCGGTTGCGGGAGAAGATTTTATATTTGTCGTAGAGGCAGATGCTGCTTAACGCTTCGAGAATTTTTACTCCTGGAGATGGAAACAATAACTTCTTTCATGAATATGAACAGGGGGCAGTACCACAAGTTTACCGTCCGTATTATTTGCTTGAAGCTCCGTTGTCAGCTTGGCACCACACCATATGGTTTAATGGCACCCTACCTCACTCTGGTTCGGTGGTCCGTCTCGGCCCATTGTTGGTCGACGGAGCCACCTGGCCTGTTTTGGCGGGCTTTACTCCACATCCCTATCCAAATTATCAGGCTGTTACACTTGCAGAACTCCGAATCTTACACACAAATTTAATTCACATACATTGAAGTGTCATACAATATCTTGCTTGTAATGTACCGGTGGCTCCGGCGGGTGCCGCTCAGCCACCAGGGCATGGTGACATGGTTTAATTCACGATGATGATGGGAAAGCGACCTCAGAATAGGGACGAATTCCCTTTTTGGTTGGCCAAAAAATTTGAGCAGCTTGAAGCTGTTTTTCCATACATGTCTACTGTAGATATACACAGGATACTGACCATGAGTTTACCAAAAGGTCTAATTCCCAATTTAGCAGATTGCACCACTTGGGGGAAGGTGTTTGCTGCGGTTTATTCCCTGTGCTTTGGCACCCCTCCATGACTGTGCTTCCGACAGTTCGTAAGAAAGTTCAAGATGAACACGGGGCGGAGGCAGCACTGGAGTTAGGAATGAGGCTAGTTGGGGCATTCCCCTTAGTCTCTGACATGATACTTGCAAACGTAAAGGGGGAAGCTGTTAGCTTGCAGGTGAGTCAGCGTCTGGAGCAAGAACTGATTTTAATAAACAACGGGAATTGCCAAAGATTATTGCTACAGTTTATACATCCTTGGGGCGCAATATTTTGGGTATTACACCTTATAATCAACCACAAAATAAACCTCCGCAAGAGAAGGAGGGGCGTCCGGTCTTTCCAAAGAAGACTTGGAATAAAAATAAGCGCCAGCAACAGTAGAAGCAGGGTCTGTGTGCAGGTTCACCGCACCTGATGCTTCTGAACGTAGATATGATTTGCGTGACCGCACTAAACTTAAGACACCGGAACGATTTCAAGTTCCTGATCAGCGCTCTCCTCGTTCCTTTCAGGAATCATCAGACCCGCAGTTCGGTGGAGGGGAGCAGCAGGATCGCAGACAAGGCGAGACCAGTCAATCAAGACGTGATCAGCTGAGACAGTTTGAAATCAAACCAAAGACAGAGGGGCAACCTCCATACCGTTCCCCATTTCAGAAGAAAAAAGTTGCAGCTTTAACAGCGAAGTATGCCTCAGACAGTGAGAACCCTACCCCTCAATTAGAGATGGGCTGTGACACTCCTTGACAGCGCGGCGGAAGTTACCATAGTGCGGGAGGCACTCCGTCCTTGTCTGGAGGCGAGAGCAACTGATACTTTTGTAACAGTGGAAACAGCAGATACACTAGTTGCACCCCCCTGATAGATCCCCTGATAGACTTATTGAGATAATCCTCCAAATTAAAGGTGATATCAAACAGAGGATTAAGGCAATCTTTTGGGAAAACCTTATGTCCTCTTATGACATTTTGTTGGCGGAGGCTGATTGGCCTCCCAGATTCGTCTTGGCTTCCTCACGAGGGGAAGACGTGATACTTCTGAGTTTTTCCTGTAACGTCTCTGAGGAGGCTAAACAAGCTTACGCGTCGAAATGGGCTTTGGCCCTATCGCCGGCTGTGTATTGTAATCAAGTGGGCTGGGACAAAATTCGCCGGCACATGAGATACCTTTGCGTTCTACACCTCAGCCACAAGCCCGATACCCCATCAAACGAGACGCCAAAGCATCCGTAACTGAAATCTTGACCCAGTTGGAATTTCAGGGTGTAATCGAGCCCTGTGTTTCATCCATGAATAATCCTCTTTTTCTGATAGTGAAACCGGACGGTTCCTACCGTATAGTTTTGTATTACAGAAATTTAAATAGTCATGTTTGCACATTTGCCGTGCAAAACACACACAGCTCTGCGTTGATCAATAACATCTTATGTAAAAAGTATAAGACAACCCTGGATATTTCCAATGGGTTTTACAGTCACACTCTAGCTCCAGACAGCTGTGACTTGACCGCATTTACCGCGGTCGGCAATCAAAAAAGATTTACGCGTTTGCCTATGGGCTATAAGAACAGCCCAGGAGATTTTGCAGCGCGAGTGGTCTCTCTTTTACATAACATAGACCCAGATGCTTTCTCATACGTTGATGACATTTATTTGACAGATGACGAGTTGATACTGCATCTGGTCCGCGTTGATCGCATCATTATGTCTTTTGCCGACCTGGGATACAAATTCAATTTTGCTAAGTCTCACACTGCCTGTGATCTTTTTGGGTTATGAACTCACCAATGAAGGGAGAGGCTTAGCCCCTTATTTCTTGGAGAAATGTGCACAATTGCAACCTCCGTCCACTTTAAAAAAGTTACCATCTATACTGTGATTTTTGAATTTCAGATGAACATATATTCCGGAATATGCCCAGCGTATCAAACCGCTTTACGTGTTGATACAACCAATTTTTTCCACTGCCAGCTGGCTTCCGGAACATACCGCAATTCTTCGGTCTTTGCAGTCTGATATACTTGCGACCAACTTTCTATTAACAAGTGACAATTCTACAAATGTAGTCATACGGATCATTCCTAGTACAGTGGGTTTCACGTACTTGATGTTCAATGAGGGGGATACAGTCCCCATTGCATACAAATCACACTTGTTTACTTTAGCGGAGATGCATTTCTCTCCCATTGAAAAAATCCTTACTGCATTCCAGATGGGAATTCTTAAAGAACACTCTCTGGCACAAGGTAAACGCATTCTCATGGTCTCGCCTGTGCCAGCTCTTGCTGCTGTCATGAGGGCGAGTGTTCTGAATTCTAAGGCTTTACATCCTCGGTGGATTCAATGGGCAAGTTCCTGGACATCGGCTGATGTCACTTTCATCTTTGACCCATCTTTGCAGACGCAGGAGTTTTTACAATACGAACAGGTTCATCTTCCTCCGTCGTCATTGCTTCCTCTGGATCGGTACAAATGTATAATTTATACCGAAGGATCTGCTTAACCGGCCGTAGGCTCTAAACATGCTTATTCGGCTGCCTGCACTATAGTTGCAGGCTCTATAGTTTATGGAGAGTTTAAGTCTACCTTGGTGCACACACAGCCTCTAGGAGACTATACAGCTCAATTGGCTGAGCTGCATGCTTTGTTGTTGGCTCTAGAATTCGCTGATCCCATGATTCCCCCTCTTATAGTGTGCAATTCCTTTTACTGTGTGCAATCTTTTTATGATAATTTGTTATTTTAGTCACAAAATGATTATCAAGATTCTAAAGGCAGCGCAATAAAGCATAAAATGCTTTGGGTTCGAGTGGCAGCTTTTAAAGATGGCCTACCACTCACACATGTAATACATACTCTTGGCCATCAGTGTGTGGGAGCACATGCTGTGGGTAATTCTATGGCTGATGAATCTGCAGTTGCCACATGTTCAGTTGCAGCCGTAACAAGGTCCATGACTAAAATAGACAATGATATTCTTGCTGCTATAGCTGCAACAAAGGATGGGACGTCGTTCCCACAAGGTTTTCCTCCCAAATACTCTTATCATTTGTCACCGGAGCAAGTCCTGTTTGCTGCAATACCGACCGTTGGGGATCAGCTGATTCCCAACGAGGACCGCCGGCTTCCTTTGATCATAGCAGCTCATGAGGGCATGGCATCTGCGCATGCTGGAGTTTCAGCAACTGTGTCCCTCTTGCAGCAGCGTTATTGGTGGCGTGCCTTGTATAGACAGACACGTAGTTATGTTCTGTCTTGTGATATCAGATTAAGCCGTCTACCACCTAGGCAGCTTTACATTTCAAATCATACATTTGGTTGTATATACCTTGATCACTGCGGTCCTTTGTCGTCAGACACTGCATATAAATATATTTTTGTTGCAGTAGATTCGGCACGAGATTCCTTTGGGTTTGGCCACAACGTTGTGCTGATGCTCGAAATGTCATTAGAGACATGTGTGTCTTTGTCGGAACATTCGCCTGTGGCACCTTCCATTCTGACCAAGGTCCGGCGTTTGCCTCTAAGGCTTACAAAGACGCAAAGAGGTCGTTGGGGATACTGCTGCAATTTTTGTCTCCATACTAGACTGAGGGCAATACCGTAGTGGAACGAATGAACCGTGACTTAAAGCAGTCTTTGACAGCTAGAGTTTTAGGTACTGGTCGAAGTTGGCTGACTCATTTATATGGTGTCCAACGTGCACTAAATAATCTCCCTAGAAGATCTCTGGGTTGGCGGACCCCATGCAAAATGCTCTTTGGCATTAAAATGTTTGTTCCAGACCTTGATGGTCCAGACGTTGCGGCGGCTGCCGCAACATTTGACGTAGCTAACCATTGTGCTATGTTACAGGATCTACAAAACTCTCGAGATACCCTTGCAAAGGACCATATGCCCTCGTCTACAGATGCAGCGGTGCTGATTCCTGTATCCAGCTGGCTTCCTAAAGTGGGTGATTTGGTCCGGGAAAAGGTGGAGAACAAAAAAGAATTTGGTCCATCCTACCGAGCACCAGTACCAGTTCTGGGATTAAAGGGTACTCGAACAGTGATTTTACCTCCACTGCCTGGTCGGAAGGAGAATCGATACATCCATTGAACATGTTAAATTACACCAGTTGGCCAATACTGAATAATATACCTAAAAGTATTCCTCGGCGGGATGTTTCGCTGCAACTGATATCGTCCACAGCGAATGCTGAAATTGTGGAACGAGAGGTGGCAACCTCCATTGATGTTTTGCCTGTTTTGCCGTCAACCACGGTTGCTGCTTCCCCTGAGTATGATTTTCCACCACTTGAGGATATTATTGATATACCAAGAACTGCTGCTCAATCATCTTTTAATGCTGATCAGCCCCCGTTGCTTCGCCTGGGTGCAAGTGGTTATTATATGGATAGAGATAACTTTTCTTCAAGTTCTACATCTTCTTCATCAACTTCTTCTGTGGCGCCTGGGGGCGTGGCTTGGCGCTCGGCAAGATGGCCGCACGCTAGTGTAGCTCTGCCGGCTGCCTTTTAAAATCCTGCAATAATCCTGTCCCTGACCCGGCCATCTACGGAGCAGAGGCGGCGGATCGATTGAGCTGCGTGGTGAGCTCTCGAACGAGACATTTGCCAGCGGTGTGCTCCCCGGGGTGTGGACGCTGAAGACTGACTCCCGCGGGCCGTGTGGCAATGGCGGCCGCGTGAGGCAGTGGAAGAGCACAGTGAGCGGCGCGGATCGGGGAACGCTGGACCCGAGGGACGAGGACTGCATCCCTGAGTGCCTGTAAGCGCTTTGGAGGCGGCCCGGTTGTCTCGTCGAGGGCGCGGCTGGATGTACGCTGCGGCTCCCGTTGACCGGCGCCGCGGCCTGTGGGTGACCTCTGGCAGCGTCGGCGGTGTCGGGATCTGCGCGAGCGGCCGGCTCCGGGGCACCGGGCGGGCCGCGCGCGTCTGACGGGACGCTGCCGCGAGGGCTAGAGGAGGAAGACAGAGCGACGGCACAGGCGGGCAGAACAGGCGGCCCCTGTCCTCTGGAGGAGCAACCTGCGCACCTGAACAGCAGCATACCAGTGGGTGACAGCCAAAAAGGGAACTTACAAAGTGCAGGAGGTAAGCGGAGGGCCTCATATGCGGCGGAGAACTGCGTGGAGCGAGGCAGCCCCTGCCGCCAGGGTAATGAAATCCATGGATGGGCTGAGACTGTGCTGCTGGGTCCCCCTGGCTCCTCTACACAGGGACACTGAAATAAAAAAACAAAAAAAAAAAAAAAAAAAGAGGGCCTAACTGTTATAAGAGCTGGACTGCGTCTGCGGTGGGCTGTGAGGCTGATCAGTGCTGGGAGCGGTGTGGGGACACTCAAATTATACCAGAGGTGCGGGGGACATCGCGCACTCAACACAGAGATTGACCGAGACGGGAATTGCCATCACCAGCTGAACTGCGCAATATATACAAGAGCGGTAAACATGGGCAAGCCAGACAAAAACCAACCGCGTCTCACATTTGATCTGCGCAGAGGGGGCAAGTCCTCACAAAATGCGGCCTCGGATTCGGAGCTGGACTCGGCAGCAGCGGCGCCCACGGCGCTGGAGAAGTCGCTGGCGGCCATCCAGGCTAGCCTGCAGGCTATAGATGGGAAAATAGAGGCCCTCAATGGTAGAATGGACCACTTCTCCTCTAAGCTGGACAAGCAGGCGGCGAGACTTGGAGAGGCGGAGCAGCGCATTTCTGACGCTGAGGATGGCCTTCAGCAGGTGACCTCGAAACAGGCGGACATCACGAAACTCCTAGCGGTCATCCAGGCCAAGAACGAGGACATTGAAGCGCGCTCGAGGCGCAATAATGTGCGCATTTTAGGTTTGCCGGAGTCCACCAACGTGGGGCGACTGGAGGACTTTGTGGAGACTCTCTTGCGGGACATATGTGGTGCGGATGCCCTGTCGCCCATGTTTGCGGTGGAGCGGGCGCACAGATCCCTGGCGGCGCGCCCCCTCCAGGAGCACCGGCGCGGCCGATAATCGCCAGGCTCCTAAATTTCAGGGATCGCGACACTGTCTTGCAGACCGCACGCAACAAGGGCACCATTAACTACAGGGGCGATGTGCTTGCGTTCTACCCGGACTTCACGGCTACAGTACAGGCAGCACGTAAAGAGTTCCAGGGCGTGAAAAAGGTGCTCTTGAAGGAACAGATTCCATACGCCATGTTTTACCCAGCGAGGCTGCGCATCGGCGAGGCAGCAAGCTCGAAGATCTTCACCAGCCCTAAACAGGCGATGGAACATGCTAAGGCCTTACGCCGTCGGAACAACCCACCGGCTCACACTTCAGATGTGGACGATTGAGGGCTGGCGAACCCAAGGACTGGTACTTAAGTATCGCATGCTTGTACTCACTCTTGAGAGGGGTGGGGACATTCAATCCACAGGTGTTGTGTGAATTATGAGCACTCCGAAATGCAATGATCGATGTTAGGCGCTTGTTGCGCTTGGCCTTGGCTGTCTCGGTCGGGCCCCAATCAGCAAGAGAAAGGGCTGGAACCTAATCATGCCATATTATATTCCAGGTTTGAAAAGACAGGGTACCGATTTACTGTTCTGGGTCCTATTCTGCCAGCTCTAGAGATAATGGGGACAATTTTCAAATGTGCCCCGCTGAGCCTGTTGTTTATAGGTATAGTGAGATGGCGTCTGGGTTGAGGGACTTAATGATATATAGGCGGCCCCCTCCCTATTAGATCGGGGAGTGGATTCGCCACTACGATCCCCCATGGGTATTCCCCAACTGATGCACTGTTTTTTTTGTGTTTGATGGGGTGGGAGTTTAATGTGGGATGCACCTTTGGCATGTTGGGGAAGCTGAAGTGGGTGGGGGAGGGTGGAACTGTTTAATTGTTCTAAGCTGAAAGTCCGTGAGATGTGATTGTCAGATGTGGGGAGGTCAGTGCAAACATGCATCGGAATATGCAGTTCTGAGATATTATGGCTGCAGATTTGAATATGAGTACTGATGACAGGAGATAAGCTCAACTGTATAACGTGGAATGTACGGGGGTTAAACACGCCCAAGAAGACTAGACAGGTGCTGGCACAGCTGGACAGACACAGCGTGAAGGTTGCCCTCCTACAGGAAACTCACTTGAGTAAACACACTGAAGATAAGATAGCGTGCAGATGGGCGGCCTACAGGCTAGCTTCGTCGTACTCTACCTATGCCAGAGGGGTGCTCATCCTAGTTAAGAGAGGGGTGGAATTCACAGCAATACGGTCATGTGTAGATACGGAGGGCCGGTGGGCGATGGTACAGGGCAAACTGGGAATGGTCCTTGTGACGATTGTAAATATATATGGCCCTGTTGTGGATGATGTTTCGCCTTTTTTAAAGATGCTGAATGTGTTGCGCGATTGGCCGGAGGCGGCAATCCTATTGGGAGGGGACCTTAACACTCACCTCCATCCATTGGTGGACAAATCCAACCCAGAAGGAGCACGTACGATTAAAATTGCAAAATGCATAAAAGACTTGATGCTGGAAATGGGCCTGGTGGATGCCTGGCGCTTGCGGAATGAGGGTAGGCTAGAAGGTACGCACATCACCCCTGCATTCAACAGCTGGTCCAGGCTGGATTATTGGTTGCTCAGCGAAGAAGCTAACACTTGGGTGGAGGGGTGTACACTCTTCCGCGAACCCTGTCTGACCACAACCCTGTCCTCATGGAGCTGGTTATACCTGATAATATACACAGACCGTTCACTTGGCGTTTTAGGGCGGAGGCGCTCACAGACCCGACCTATGCAGACACTATCAGGACTGCTATAATACAATATTTCGAGCATAATGCGGGGTCAGTTGACAGTCAGGCGGTTTTATGGGAAGCCTTTAAGGTGACCATCAGAGGGGTATGTATTAGCACTTCCGCAGGTATCCTAAAAGACCTCAGAAGACAACTGCAAGCCATTGAAAAAAGCTGGCGGCCCTTGAAAACCAATATAACCTTGCACCCTCTAGGGATACACTAGCCCAAATTCATGAGCAAGTAGAGGAATACAACTCATTAGCAGAAGTAGAAATAAAATATTTATCCAAGCGCCATGTTGCTAGGGCATATGGGGAGGGCGGGAGATCAGGTAGGATTCTAGCCAATAGGCTGCGGGACAGATCTGTTAACCCTCCCATAGACCACATTACTGACACGGAGGGGGAAATGCATTATTCTCCGCAGGCAATTGTGGATCAATTCCGGACATTCTATGCTTCCACATATACGTCCAGTGGGGGATAGACGATGCTGCATTGGATGCTTATCTAGATGATACGGCATGTGCATGGCTGTCTGATATACATAGAGAATACCTGGGCATGCCTATTGGGGAGGACGATGTCAAAGACGCGATCAGGTCGCTGCCCAATAACAAGGCACCAGGGCCGGATGGCCTAACGGTGGAATTCTACAAAGCATATGCCGACCTGGTTGTGCCACATCTGCTGGAGATGTATGATGAGGCCCATGAGACTGGCATTCTCCCTCCGTCCCTGAGACAGGCTCTTATCATTACTTTGCTGAAAAAGGATAAGTCACCCACACGGTGCGAGTCCTACCGCCCCTATCATTGATTAATCTAGATGCAAAAATTCTGGCGAAGATTTTGGCCTCCAAGTTACTGCCCCTAATGCCCCTGCTGGTGCTCCCGGATCAATCCGGATTCATCCCGGACCGCTCCACCTCCCTCAACCTCAGAACTATATTCGCTATGTTTCATGTGCTAAACCCGGATCTATCGGCTGTGGCGGTGCTCCTAGACGCTGCAAAAGCATTTGATTCTATAGAACGGGAATATATGTGGAACATACTTCGCAGAATGGGGTTCCCCCTGTTTTCCTTCGCTGGATCCAGGTTCTTTATACTGACGCATCGGCGAGGGTGAGGGTGGGGGGCTCACCTCGGTGTCCTTCCCCATAGACCGTGGCACGAGGCAGGGTTGCCCCTTGTCCCCCCTGCTATTTGCCATCGCTCTTGAGCCTCTGGCGTGCAGGATTCGTCAGGGGCACAGGGAGGCTGCTCTGAATTTTAACAATCGCCCGGTTGGAATCTCATTATACGCGGACGATATGGTCCTTTATATCCGCGAACCGCAGACGTACTTATCCCGGGTGCTGCGGGAATATATTAAATTTGGTCTCTTCTCAGGCCTTCAAATAAATTGGGAGAAATCTGTCATCATCCCCATTACGAGCATTACCACGTCGCCACAGGTTGAATACCCGCTGGTGTGGTCCGAGGACCCTGTTAAGTATTTGGGAGTGTGGATACATCGCGACCCAGAGGTAGTGATCAGGGAAAACTATGGCCGCGCTTACGCAACACTAGTGAAGCAGGTTGATCACTGGGCCTGCTTGCCGTTCTCTCTAGCAGATCGCATCGCCATAATCAAGATGATCGTCTTGCCAAAGTTTCTGTACTTGTTTAGCAATATCCCCATTGCACTGACCAAACATTTTTTAAAACAGTTCAGACACAATTGCTGCGTTTGGTATGGGGGAATAAACAACCGAGAATTGCCTGGAGCACTTTGACATTGCCCTTTGAGAGAGGGGGATTCGGAGCCCCAGATTTTTACACGTACTATCTATGCGGGCAGGCGCAATATGCCTATTTTTGGTTCAAACCACATTATTTCATCCCGCATGTGGCTGTCGAAGAGGGAGACGCCCACCCTGTGCCACTGTGTGGAATCATAACCCACACTAAGAGACAGACGCCCAAGATTGAGATTAACACCTTGGATGTTACAATTGCAGCGTGGCAGGAGATTGGGAGGCGAACACAGAAACTACCGTTATACGCGCCTGCGATGCCCATTGCGGGGCATGCCGCCCTGTCTGTGGCGCAGGAGCGAGGCCCGCTCGCGGCTCTACGGGAGGTGGGCATTGCAGCGATGGGGGACTTGTACCCAGGCGGGAACTACGTCACGCGGAACAGAGTTGGACTATGTACAAAACCCCACCCCACTGTTCCAATATACTTGTTACAGGCTACGTAGGGCAATACAGGATCATTATGCCTCTTTCCCTGTGGAACCACTGTCACTAAAGGCACTACAACTGGTGATAGAACTTCCGCATAGGAAAAAACTGATCACCAAACTGTATAGGACAATACAGGACGAAACTCCCTCCGGGAGCAACTGCAGCTTGGAACGCTGGAACACTATAGTGTCCCCCCATTACAGACAGAGTCTGGTGCAACATAGGTGAGATGACGGGCGACTGACATCCAATAATAATTTGAGAATTATCCATCTGAAGTTCATACACCAAGTCTATCATACTCCTAAAAACTTCATAGAATAGGATTACGAGACACGGACTGTTGTAAACGGTGTGGGCAGGCTGGAGCTGATTTTTTGCATTTGTCCTGGCAGTGTGCACAGGTGCACCAATATTGGAAAGCAGTTGTCGCTCTTCTAGGTACCATGACGGGGGTAGAATTACAGTGCGCACCGTTGGAATGCCTCCTGGGTTATGTCCCTCATATACGCGCAGTGCTGGGTAGGTTTGTGAGAGTGGCTCTGCTGCTGGCCAAGAGGAGACTGCTCTTCACATGGGATAGTCGCTTGCGACCTAAGATGGAGTTGTGGCTGAAGGACATGGTATACTGCCGTGAACAGCTCGAACTATATGCTGAGGAACTTCCGGTTTCCTCAAAACCCAAGGATATTTGGGCTCTCCTACGGGAATACTTATTATCATGCCAAGAAGTGAGCTCTGAGTGAGTGACTGCTCGATGGGTAATTGTTTTGGGTCTGCTGATAACCTGTCATGATGTATGAGCGGTAAGAGCTGCTAGGATGGGGTATATATCCGTTGCAAACTGACCACAGAAAATTGTAGGACAAGTACGGCTTATTGTTTTCTTTTTAGTTGCTGTTGATTGATTATTTCATACATTACAAATGTTGTATATTGTAAAATGGCATTGTGTGCTGAATGTATAACATTGAAATATTCAATAATAAAAAAAAAAAAAAAAAAAAAGTAAAAAAAAAAAAAAAAAAAAAAAAATAACTTCTTCTGTGGCGCCTACCCCAATGAAAATTTGTGTTTTCTTTCCTTGGTTTTGACAACATTATCTGGTTCCACCTTGGACATACATTTGGATGGTAATAACGATGGTATTCCTCTTCATGTCGGTGGGATTTGTGACAGTTTGTTTTCCTTTTAATCAATGGTCATTACTTGACTGAACGCTCTGTGGTCCATTCAGTCTATGGAGTATTAGCACCACATACTTCATCACATAAAATAAAAAGGGACCAACTCAACGTTAACATCTCTGCAGTTCCTGTCGGTGATGGCAAAGTTTGGGATAAAGTGCCATAGAAATCTACGGCCCGACGGAGACGATTCGAATGCCAAACGTCTTTCGGGTGTCCTTGGTTGACGTCATTACGCCCGGATTATATTCCGATGACTAGGATATTAATGCAGTAAATTCACTGTTTTCAGAATTGAAATATTATACTGCTTTTGAGACTGAGGAGTTGTATTTAAATTCTGCTAATTATGCCAATTTATTTTGTTTCCAACATTATGGCCATAATTTTTTGCATAAATCTCACACTGTTCGAACTCCAGTTAATTTCACTCAATGGGAACATTGTCCTACACCATTTCAAGGGAGTTCACAGACTCAGAAAAATAAGTTTGTCTATTTCTCAGGCTATAATCTTTCAGACCCATCTTCTTACTATTACGGGTTAAATGCAACGACTCATGTGAAGTTCATGCTGACCCATACGAAATTGATATATTCTTCGACTTTCATAACCGATTTGTTGTTGAAGGGTTAAGATTTTTGGAAGGACATGATTGATTTAAAATCTATCTGGGGTACCAAAGAATGGCAGGTGCAGGGTACTGAATCATTGCATCGTGCGTGTTTGATACCAAATCAGCTGATATTCCTAAATCAGACTGTACAACAGACTACTTGTTTTGGTTTGGCTACGACTAAAAATTTAAATTCTCCCTCATTTCTGTCGTTAGCAGCCTATGATACCTGCCAGCATTATACAAATTGCACTCTAGAAGAATTAAACGAGATGGTCCGTAATGGGACTACTAATGCATCCACGGCTAACCCTTTAGGCTGGTTGCTATGGCCCCTTAATACGAATGTTTGCCAGTTGCACTTTACTAATGCATCAATTGGGTTTACTCTCAATAGACCAGATCCTCGTTTCCAACACTCACATTCGGTCACTACATATTCTGTAGGTAAATTATGTCAACAATGGTTGGGACAGTCATCTTTATCGTCTGTGAAAGAACATCTCTCACATTTGTCTACCGACATTGATCTGGCAGATTTTCTTTCAGGCCCAAGATCCCCTCGCCCAAAAACATTGTGCATATTCACATAACGAAATCTGGAAGCTATCCCAAATGGAGGCAGCTTTCAGATTACGACAACTTGATCAAGACAACTTGCGTAAGGTTTTAGATGTTGTCGACAACAGCATTAATACTTTGTCTTCTCGTATTTACACTTTGGACAATATTGTTTCATCAGTTATTGTATCATTGTCAAAATCAATTGCGCTCTCTAATGCAATTTGGGTGGACTTTTCAGACATTGAAAAATGGGAAAGTGCCTTGGGATTATTTGAACGCTACTGCCTTGTTTTTACCTTTTAATTTAACGGATAAACAAAAGCTTATGCCCATGAAAGATTTGACATACACACTATTACACATTGAGAAACTAGACCAGCTCCCATTCTCCATAGCCGAGACTGATTCCTCAGTCTGGTTAATGCATGGCGTTATTTCTTTGCCCATGTCTCTATTTCAATTCACAGCATGTATGAAACATTATTCAATCAGTAGATTTGAACCCCTTGGCAGTACTTTCCTAGATGAATTGTGGTCGTTACCATTCACATTTCACTGTCAACGTGATGATAAGGAAGTTTTCCTGACAGGGGAGGACTGTGATTCTACAGTGGTACATGCTTTGATTTGTACACAAGTTCAACTTCTTGGTGCTTGCAACGTATCAGCACCTAATTTGGCTTGTTTTCTAAAAGGAACTCCGGGCCCTTCAATTATTTCCATGTTAACTTTACTTTCTAATGGGAGTTATCTTATCCTGAATAACCACAACTGCTGCGGCTTACCGGCCGGCATTCCATATATAGTAACGGTTTCCCATTGTGTTACTTGTTGCAGCAATGTGCTTTTTCCGCCCCAACACTGGAGTGTACATAGTGCACTGTGGCCTTCCATTCCCACTTTGAAAACAGACTTCAATAAACTAAGCAGATTCAAAGCGCTATTGTTGCAACAAGAAGTCGCTCTCACTTCAGCTAGAGACCTTCGAGTTGCAGGTGGCTAGAACTTCTAGCGAGATTCAGTCACTTCTGAATACGAATCTTCCACTGCATTTTGAGGAACTAATTCATCAAATATTTAATGCGTCTGATACTGAATGCCTTGCACATTTTTAAAACTTGTGGGATCGGGCCTTGTTTCCTCATATCAGACGATTTTTGGAGTAATACCGGCTTTTATCCATTCTTTTTTCCAAGCACCTTCAGATTGTTACCATTGATCCGCTTACTTGCGTGTGGTGTGCTGGTACTTCTACTCCTGTTACGCAGTGGCTGCCCAACAAGTGGTCCTGCAGGGACCCGGCCAATTGTGTCTGTACCGTGAGCGAAGGCAACAACTGTTTGGAGTCTTGACGTTGGCAACGCTGGGAGTGAGTTATGGGCTTACCTACCCCTTCGCCTATTTTACTTGCGTGCAGCCTGTGTTCTATTGCTGAAGGTGCCCGTTCAACTGGGCCTTGGATATCTGCCTCTCCAATACATCATGTGCTGACGTGGATTATGATCTGTTGGTGGGTCCCTTGCTGGCTCATGATTAGGCCTGTTTTGGGAACAGTGGTATGATCTGTGCTGCGGCACTTGGAGTTATGGCACTCTGGAATACCTGTGAGGCTACGCAGCAGCTACTGCAACAGAGTTTCATCGAGTATCACGCAAGCTGCCCAGCTATGCTTCTGTACACACTGGATTACGAAGAGCACGTCTGCTCCTTCGATCTGCTCAACTGGATGGCATCCCTCTTCGCTTTGAATGATGGTGATGACCTTTTGCAAAGTATTGCTTTCCACTGTGCACATAATTTTTTGTCTTTACGAGACTCGTCATAAAATAATAATTATTATTATTTTTTTCTCTCTCTCTTCTATTTTTTCAAAATTTGAGTTATTTTAATTCGGCATTTTTCACAGGTGTTTTTGGATCTGCTTACTGTTGATTTCTGTTTTGCTATATCCTACAACCTGGCCAAGGGGAGGGTGTCACATGGCCGATAGGGGCGTTGTTGACATCACTAAGTTAGCATGGCTACGGCAGCCATGATGCTGCTTTTGCGCATGTTACTACATAACTTTATTTTTGCAAGACTCTATTTATGCCTTTCACATGAGAACTGTCTGCTGTGTTCGTTCTCTGCCTGTTCCTGGAGTTTAGTCTGAACATTGCGAGCAAGGTCGATAAACAATGCCCCTTGTTATTCTGTTCTGGTCAGGCCCTAGCACCTAGACAAAACATACCACTGCAGCTGCGGCTGGAGACTCGTGCTTTGATATTACGGAGGTACAGTTTTTAGGTGACATGCACTTGGAGAGGGACCTTTCCAGGGAGAAGAGCAATAGCCATATTCGATGTAGACATCCCATCTTTTCTCTAAGGTATGGGGTCTGCTGACAAAACCCAGAGATCTTCTATTATATAATAATACATATTCTATCCAAGGGGAGTGTGCTACAGCCTGTTGATCAAATGTTACTAGTGGGCTTGCAGCACTGGTTGTGCCACCCACATGAGTGTAACTCAGACTGGCCACTGCAGTGTCTGTGCTTGCAGTTGATAACTGCCATGTCGACCTGGCAAGTGCACCCACTTGCTGGCCCTAACCTTCCCTTTTCTTACATGTAAGACACCCCTAAGGTAGGCCCAAAGTAGCCCTGTCGGCAGTGTATGTGAAAGGTAGGACATGCACTGGTGATTTATACATGTCCTGATAGTGAAATACTATGTTCTGTATTTGGTTTTTTCACTATTGAAAGGCTGTCTGTCCCATAGGTTAACATGAGAGCTGCCTTGTAACATCTTACAAGTGTAACTTTCCATTGGGGCAAGATAGAAAATGGAGTATAGGCTCTCTGAATTCAGAATTTAACAATACACCTTTTAGTTAAGGTGGTTTTTAAATTGTGTGTTTGAAAATGCCACTTTTAGAAAGTGAGCATTTCCTTGCTTTACCATTCTGTGTGCCTCTGCCTGTTTGTGTATTCACTGTCTGGTTTTGGAGTTACAGGCGCTGGGGATGTGCATTCACTCTAGACAGTCACAAGGGGGGTTGAGGTGTGCTCCGCCTTTCTTGGGTGACTCATAGCCAGGCTGAATAGACCTTTCTGCATTCAGAGTGGTGGGAGGAGTTTTCACTAGCACCTGAATAGGCTTTGTCTGCTCTGCACAATGCTGTCTCCACCTCCTGTAGTGAAGCTGAACCAGGGATGACAGACTGGTTTTGCTGAACTCAGAGACTCTTGGAACAATGACTACAAAGAGAAAATGACGACTCAATATTAGGTCTAAAATCCCAGAACTTTGGATCACTTCTACCAACGTAGAAGAGCTGAAGAGCTGTAAGGAGGAATACTGCCCCTTTGCTTTGTGTTGCTTTGCTGGGTTGGCCTGCAGTTGCTGCTTCTGCCAAGGAGAGGACCAAGACTGGAACTTTGCTGTGAACCTGTTTGTGAAGAATCTACAAGGGCTTGTGTGTGCTTGTCTCCTGTTCTGAAGTCTCATGGACACAAAGACTTCACCACCAGCTTCCTTGAACTCCACTGCTGGGTTTTCTGACCTGCCAGGAGATGCCTGTTCCAGTTCAGGGACTCTGGAGGTTCTTCCTGTTGCTGGGATCTGCAAAAGTTTGGCCCTTCCAGTGCCTGTTTTTTTTGACTCAGTATCAACGATTGGGAAATTTTTCTATGGTCTGCCACCGTGAGGCTGAAGAATCAACACAGTGTCCTGTGCACCGATCTCCAAAGTCTGAAATCCCTGCATCAATTCCAACGCAGGCCCTGCTGTGTGGCTGAAAGAATAGACGCATCGGGCAACCGCAGTTGAAGACATCGACCCAGCACCTGTTTGCACCACCGTATCCACCTCCAGTGCATTCCCTATTTCCACACATCGCACCTGTGCTGCAAGAGTTCTGATACATCACCCGCAGACCAGAATCATCTTGGAATCAACACATCACTTCCCACTACAGTCCGGCCTTAACGCATCACTTCTCCTGCGTCCAGCAGAACTGTTGCATTGCCTCCCCAAGAGCTCAGAAACAGATGCATCGCTGGTGTTTTCCGATTCTTCCCTTCCCTGCGGCTGTTTGGCCATGTGAATTTTGACGCACCTAAAGATACATTGTGTAAAATCATGCATCCATCGATTTCTACGAACACAATTGTAAAAGTCATATTTTGAATAGTGTATTATGGCTTTTTCTCATTTTGGTCTTGTTTGGTTTAGATAAAGATACTTTATTTTTCTAAACTGGAGTGGTGTCCATTTGTTGTGATTTCACTGTGTTACTGTGTGTCTCGGTGCAAATACTTTACACATTGCCTTTGGGAAAAGCAGGGGTTATCTAAAGTGTGTAACTCCCTTATCCTGACTAGAAGGAAAGGTCCCTACTTGGACAAGGTGCATACCTCTGCCCTAAGTGACCCCTGTTTCTAACAGTTATTATTCTTAAAAACATTCTGCCGTGTTATGGAAGTATTTTATATGTATTGTCAGTTCAATATAAATTTGCACAGTGACATTGCACATATGACTTTAACTATTTTTATTTTGTAATTTAATAAAACTCTCCTTCACCCTCCTCCACTTGTGATAACCCAGGATATTCCCTAAAACCTTTGGGTGCGAGCCAGTGCGTTTTTGGAAGCCTCTCCAATGGTCAGCATCTGCTGGTTGTGATTGATGATTTCTCCAAGTATCCAGATCGCAAATAGCACAGCAGCAGAGGAGGTCACTTTGAAAGTTGAGAAAGAGTTAGCCACTCTTGGTTTGATCGAAGAACTGTGGACAGATATTTGGCCCCATTTCAAGGGAAGGAGTTTGCGACGTACCTGAGATCCCTCGGAATTTGACACGTGAAAGTGATGCCCACATGGCTCCAGGCCAATGATGTGGCCGAATGATTCATGCGCACCATTGGTAAGGTGATAAGTATTGTGAATTCATAGAATCACCACCTTGATTGGAATGTCTAAGCTTTTCTGAGGGAGTACCAGCAGACACCAAATGCCACTACTGGCCGAGCTTCTAGTCAATTATGCTTCAAGCGACCTGTCTAAGATGTGGTGCCACACCACCCAACATGGATCCCTGCCCCTGTTGACAATGCAGAAGTTGCTGCCCCACGCCACCAGCGCAATGATGCCATGAGTCAAAAACAGCAGGCACATTTATCTAGGATCCAAGCAGGAGATCTGATGATTGGGCAGGATGGTAATCCGGAGCCGTGGAAGGTGGTGCATGTTAAAAGCTCAGTGGTTTCAGCCAGCTGACTACAGGATACAGTGACCAGAAATGTAAATGATTTCAAGAAGTTTGTACAGCCAATGAGAGGCTTTTCCGAGGGTGAACCCGTGGACAGCACGAGGGTGGATGATGTTTGTGAAGGAGATGCTAGCTATCCTTTCAGATGGAAGGCTACACTCTGACTTGCTCCACAGTAACAAAGACGTGGTTGGGTCAGCGAAAGAGTCCCCTGCCAGAGACGAAAGACAAAGGGGATGCCCGGCAGGGCACTTGGTACCATTTTAAGGAGAACCTTTAGGTTCCCATCAATATCATGCCTTTGACACACCTTCGGCTTATGTATTTCGGAAGACTGTTACTGGTTGAAGAGTTTTATTCTGGTGTGTGCTGCTCGGTTTGTTTGTCGTCTAGTGTCTATTTTGTTTTGTCTGTGTTTTGGGAGGAATATTGACCATGAGTCAGTAGGACCTCAGTATGTTTTGGTGAAGGGTGATCTTTTTCCATGTGCGAAGTGTGTTGAGTTTCCCCTCCTTTCATTTGTGTGCTATAGTGGTGGTGGCCTTATGAAACAACAATAGCTATTTAAGGAACGGGTTTCAAGGTACGGGGAAACAGCAGAGCGGTTATGTTCAAGCGAATAAAGCACTGTAAAATGTCTGCCTGTGTGTTGCTGTTTATTTACAGGCCCACACATAACACTTCCTTTTTTTAATTTTTTTAATTTGCACAGTATTTATATATATATGTACACACAATAGAATTGATGATACATTCATAGCTGTAGTTCATTTTCCCTTTTTTACCCCCGGCCCACCCACCCCAAGGGGCTACTAATATCTCAGTTCATCTTCCTGACAGCCTTATCTGATCACACGTTCTTTGATTCCCATTACACTTACTACAGTGTAATTGATCCTTTCTCCAATACTTTCCCCTAAATACTTTAGCAGTTTCCCTCTACCCATCCTACCACTGGCGCCCACCTTTTGACACCCTTAATTCGCGCACGGATCTCTTTTCTGGCATACACAGCTTTTTCTAGGTTATAAATTGCCAAGAAGCGGGCAAGCCACTGCTGAAAACTTGGAGGGTTGGTATCCAGCCATGCGGATGCTATACACAGTCGTAAGACCACCATGGCTATAAACAGTAGTTCTTGACCCGTGTTCCCCAGTTCCATTTCCGCCATCCCTAAAACCATCATGCAAGGGGATAAGATGCATTCTATTCCAAGAGTTTCTATGAAAAATTTAGTGATGTCTTGTTTTATAATCATGAGTATGTTGCAGGAGGAAAAAAATGGGTACCAAATCTGCCTGGTATAGAGCACATCGGGGACAATATGTCCCTTTACCATTCCCTCATTTAGCTATCTTATTAGGAGTATAGTACAGTGCAAAACAGGTCTTATAATATTGCGCCTGTAACCGCGCCATCTCGAATGAGTGCTGAAATAAAGGCTCCGATATACCAATTTGCTCTTTCCATCTTTGTGACCACTGTTCCAGATCATCTTTCATCAGAGCTTTGAAGAGATTATAGATGGTACGTATGGAGGGATCCCTGTCACCTATTAATGTGTCAATTATACAATTTCTGGAGAAGCCAATTGGTCCGCCTCCTTTTTTAAGTGCAAAATCCCGAACTTGGAGATACTTAAAAAAAATTCTCTGCTCTAGCTTAAACTTTTCTCTAAGATTTTCAAAAGAAACAAAACCTTCGACAGAAAAGAAGAACCCAAATTTCGACAAGCCCAGCTCCCCCCATCTTTTAATCGCTTGATCTTTAAATATTCCAGGCAGATTTGGGTTGCTTAATAAAGGGGTATAAAAATGTTGTCTTCCGATACCCAGTAATCTAAGGACAGCTTTCCAGACTTTAAATCCCCCTGGCAGGGTCTTGAATCTAAGCTCAAGCAGAATCTGAGCCTCCCCGATGCGTCTATTGGTCGGTTTCTCCTGGACCAAAACCCGGTTGTATAGCAGTATAGTGGCCCAGTAATACAATCTAAGATTGGGTAGGGCCCATCCTCCTCTTTCCCTCGGGAGCGTAAGAAATTTGTAAGCCCTTCTTGGCTTGGCGTAAGCCCAAATAAATCAGGAGTACATATCTTCCATTTTCTTTAGACAGTCATTTGAAAATTCTAATGGAATTGCTCGAAAGAAATATCAAATTTTAGGGAAACAAAGCATTTTTATAGCATTGCATCTCCCAATAATGGATAGATGAAGGTTATTTAACCTATATAAATCTTGTCTAGTTTTAGTAATCAGAGGTTCTATGTTGTCTTTAACGATATTATCTATTTCTGTGGATATATCTATCCCTAGATAAGTTGCTTTTTCCGTAATTCTGTGGTCATTAATTGTTGTATTTTTATTAATAACATGCTGCATTTTGGAACAATTAAGAGTATATCCAGAAAGTTTTCCAAATCTATCTGCTTCTATTTCAATTTCCTGAAGAGCCTTGACAGGATCTGGGGTTACAAGGGCAATATCGTCCGCATACGCCAGCACTTTCGTCTCCCAGCCGTGAGTCACCATGGGTCTGATAGCTTTGTTATTTATTAGCTGTTGTAAAAAGCAATCAATCAATCAATCAATCACGGCATTTATAGAGCGCGCTACTCACCCGGGAGGGTCTCAAGGCGCTGGGGGAGGGGGTAAGTTACTGCTCGAACAGCCAGGTCTTGAGCTGCTTCCTGAAGGCGAGATGGTCCTGGGTTCGCCGAAGGTGAGTGGGGAGGGAGTTCCAGGTCTTGGCCGCCAGGTAGGAGAAGGATCTTCCTCCGGCGGTGGTTCTGCGGATGCGTGGTACGGTGGCGAGGGCGTGGCTGGTTGATCGTAGCTGGCGTGTGGGCGTGTAGAAGGACATGCGGTCGTTGAGGTACTTTGGGCCCAGGTCGTGGAGGGCCTTGTGTGCGTGGGTGAGGAGTCTGAACGTGATTCTCTTGCTGACGGGGAGCCAGTGCAGGTCTTTCAGGTGTACGGTGATGTGGCTGTGTCGGGGGATGTCCAGGATGAGTCGTGCGGAGGCGTTCTGGATGCGCTGGAGTCTCTTTTGAAGTTTGGCTGTGGTTCCGGCGTAGAGGGTGTTCCCATAGTCCAGTCGGCTGGTGACGAGTGCCTGGGTGACGGTCTTCCTGGTTTCAGTGGGGATCCATCTGAAGATCTTGCGGAGCATGCGCAGGGTGTTGAAGCATGAAGATGAGACGGCGTTGACTTGTTTGGTCATTGATAGGGAGGAGTCCAGGATGAAGCCCAGGTTGCGTGCGTGGTCCGTTGGCTTGGGTGCGGTGCCCAGGGCCGGGGGCCACCAGGAGTCGTCCCAGGCGGAGGGTGATGAGCCCAGGATGAGGACTTCCGTCTTGTCTGAGTTCAGTTTAAGGCGGCTGTTCCTCATCCAGTCGGCGACGTCTCTCATCCCGTCGTGCAGGTTGGCTCTGGCGGTAGTGGGGTCGTTGGTGAGGGAGAGGATCAGCTGGGTGTCGTCGGCGTAGGAGATGATGTTGAGGTTGTGTCGGCGTGCGATGGCTGCGAGGGGGCTCATGTAGACGTTGAAGAGGGTCGGGCTGAGTGAGGATCCTTGTGGAACGCCGCAGATGACTTCGGTGGCTTCGGATCTGAACGGGGAGAGGCGGACTCTCTGGGTTCTTCCGGCGAGGAACGAGATGATCCATTCCAGTGCTTTCTCTCGGATTCCGATGTTGCTGAGGCGCTTCACTAGGGTGCGGTGGCAGACGGTGTCGAACGCCGCGGAGAGGTCCAGGAGGATGAGGGCAGCTGTTTCCCCGTTGTCGGTTAGGGTTCTGATGTCGTCGGTGGCTGCGATAAGGGCGGTCTCGGTGCTGTGGTTGGCCCGAAACCCGGACTGCGAGGGGTCGAGGGATCCATTCGTCTCGAGGAAGGCGGCAAGCTGTCTGTTGACGGTCTTCTCGATGACTTTGGCCGGAAACGGAAGGAGCGAGATGGGGCGGTAGTTCTTGAGGTCGGTGGGGTCCGCCGTTGGTTTCTTCAGGAGGGCGGTAAGCTCGGCGTGCTTCCAGCTCTCCGGGAAGGTGGCGGTGCGGAAGGAGGAGTTGATGATGTCCCGGAGATGGGGTGCGATGGTGGCGTCGGCTTTGTTGAAGACGTGGTGTGGGCAGGGGTCGGTTGGTGATCCGGAGTGGATGGAGTTCATCGTGCGGGTGGTGTCTTCGGTGTTGATCGGGGTCCAGTTGCAGAGGGTGGTGGTGGCGGGCATTGGTTCGGCGGTAGGGTGCGTTGTTTGTGCGTTGAAGCTGTTGTGTATGTCGGTGATCTTGCGGTGGAAGAACGCGGAGAGTGAGTTGCAGAGGTCTTGCGAGGGGGTGATGTCGTTGTTTCCGGCGCTGGGGTTGGAGAACTCTTTGACGATGCTGAAAAGTTCCTTGCTGTCATGGGCGTTGTTGTCCAGTCGTTCTTTGAGTGCCGACTTCTTGGTGGCACGGATCAGCTGGTGGTGTTTGCGGGTGGCGTGCTTGAGGGCGGTCCTGTTGTCTGTGGTCTGGTCGAGTCGCCAGGTTTTCTCGAGAGTGCGGCAGTTCTTCTTGGATTCCTTGAGTTCGTTGGTGAACCAAGGGGTTTTCTTGCTTCCGGGTCTGCTGGGAGGGTTTTTAGTGGTGCGAGGTCGTCGGCGCAGGCGGTCAGCCACTTGGCGAGGTTGCTGGCTGCTTCGTTTGGGTCCGTTGTGTCGGTGGGTGTGTTCTGGCTGAGGGAGGCGGTGAGCTGCTCGGCGGTGATCTTGCTCCAGCTCCGGCGGGGAGCCTGTTGCGGGTGGTGGTGGGTCGCAGTCTTTCTGAAGCTGAAGTGGACGCAGCTGTGGTCGGTCCAGTGGAGTCCGGTGGCGTGGCTGAAGGAGATGTGCTTGCTGGACGAGAAGACGGGGTCAAGCGTGTGGCCGGCGTAGTGGGTGGGCGTGTTCACCAGTTGCTTGAGTCCGAGGTTGGCGAGGTTGTCCAGCAGGGCGGTGGTGTTTCTGTCGTTGTTGTTCTCCAGGTGGAAGTTGAGGTCCCCTAGGAGGATGTAGTCGGCGGAGGGCATGGCGTGCGGGCTGATGAAGTCTGCGATGTCTTCGCTGAATAGTGTGCGTGGTCCCGGGGGTCTGTAGATGAGGGTGCCTCGGAGGGTGGTCTTGGGGTCCGTGTGTATCTGGAAGTGTAGGTGTTCGGCGGCGGTGAAGGTCTCGTCGGAGTTAGTCGAGATGCGGATGGTGTTCTTGTGTACGATGGCGATGCCTCCTCCCGTCTGGTTGACGCGGTCCTTCCGGGTGATCTTGTATCCATCCGGGATGGCTATGGCGATGTCAGGCGCTGAGGAGGCGTTCATCCAGGTTTCGGTGAGGAAGGCGATGTCCGGTGCTGTTGCGTCGAGCAGGTCCCAGAGTTCCACGGCGTGCCTGTGGACGGAGCGGGTGTTCAGCAGGATGCATTTCAGGTGGTTGCTGCTGTTGCTCGACTTGGCGGAGGTGGTGCACGTCAGGGGGCAGGTGAATCGGCAGGTTTGGCAGGTGAAGGGTCCGTGGGTGCGTCTCGGTGAGGCTCGGTAGCAGGCAGGGTTCCGGCCGGCATTGAGTGCGGTGAGTGTGGCGGCGTCGTAGGTCCGTCGAGTGGTGTTGCATCGGTGGGATCCAGGGGTTCTGGCGCTGGGCGCGGTCCAGTCGCGGACGGGCGCAGACGGGCTTGCCTTAGGCGCGCCTTCGGCGCGCCAGCGGCGCGCCCGCTGCGCACGTCCGCTGCGCGGCCGTGCAGCGGCCGCCATTTATGGGGAGGTGGGAGGGAGGAGCAGCTGGGAGGCGGGAGGCAGGGGCAGCGAATGGGCAGTCAGGGGCGGGGCCGCAGGGACGCAGCGGCGGGAATGGCGATAGGCAGCGAGGGGCACAGAAGGAAAACGGGGGAGAGCAGGTAAATCACGGGCACAACAACAGTGGGGCAGCGAGGGGCACAGAAGGAAAAACGGGGGGAGAGCAGGTAAATCACGGGCACAACAACAGTGGGGCAGCGAGGGGCACAGAAGGAAAACGGGGGGAGAGCAGGTAAATCACGGGCACAACAACAGTGGGGCAGCGAGGGGCACAGAAGGAAAAACGGGGGGAGAGCAGGTAAATCACGGGCACAACAACAGTGGGGCAGCGAGGGGCACAGAAGGAAAAACGGGGGAGAGCAGGTAAATCACGGGCACAACAACAGTGGGGCAGCGAGGGGCACAGAAGGAAAACGGGGGGAGAGCAGGTAAATCACGGGCACAACAACAGTGGGGCAGCGAGGGGCACAGAAGGAAAAACGGGGGGAGAGCAGGTAAATCACGGGCACAACAACAGTGGGGCAGCGAGGGGCACAGAAGGAAAAACGGGGGGAGAGCAGGTAAATCACGGGCACAACAACAGTGGGGCAGCGAGGGGCACAGAAGGAAAAACGGGGGGAGAGCAGGTAAATCACGGGCACAACAACAGTGGGGCAGCGAGGGGCACAGAAGGAAAAACGGGGGGAGAGCAGGTAAATCACGGGCACAACAACAGTGGGGCAGCGAGGGGCACAGAAGGAAAAACGGGGGGAGAGCAGGTAAATCACGGGCACAACAACAGTGGGGCAGCGAGGGGCACAGAAGGAAAAACGGGGGGAGAGCAGGTAAATCACGGGCACAACAACAGTGGGGCAGCGAGGGGCACAGAAGGAAAAACGGGGGGAGAGCAGGTAAATCACGGGCACAACAACAGTGGGGCAGCGAGGGGCACAGAAGGAAAAACGGGGGGAGAGCAGGTAAATCACGGGCACAACAACAGTGGGGCAGCGAGGGGCACAGAAGGAAAAACGGGGGAGAGCAGGTAAATCACGGGCACAACAACAGTGGGGCAGCGAGGGGCACAGAAGGAAAAACGGGGGGAGAGCAGGTAAATCACGGGCACAACAACAGTGGGGCAGCGAGGGGCACAGAAGGAAAAACGGGGGGAGAGCAGGTAAATCACGGGCACAACAACAGTGGGGCAGCGAGGGGCACAGAAGGAAAAACGGGGGGAGAGCAGGTAAATCACGGGCACAACAACAGTGGGGCAGCGAGGGGCACAGAAGGAAAAACGGGGGGAAAGCAGGCAAATCACGGGCACAACAACAGTGGGGCAGCGGGGGCACAGAAGGAAAAACGGGGGAAAGCAGGCAAATCACGGGCACAACAACAGTGGGGCAGCGAGGGGCACAGAAGGAAAACGGGGGAAAGCAGGCAAATCACGGGCACAACAACAGTGGGGCAGCGAGGGGCACAGAAGGAAAACGGGGGGAAAGCAGGCAAATCACGGGCACAACAACAGTGGGGCAGCGAGGGGCACAGAAGGAAAACGGGGGGAAAGCAGGCAAATCACGGGCACAACAACAGTGGGGCAGCGAGGGGCACAGAAAGGAAAGGGGAGACAAGCAGACAAAACTGGCACCGGGGCCACAAGCGGAGGGCGATCTTACCTACAGGAGCAGCGGGCAGACAGCACAGGCGGAGCTGTGTGGTGGGGGAGCGACCTACCTGGCAAGGTCAAGGGTCAATATAGATCGCAAATAGTAGGGGTGAGCTCGGGCAGCCTTGTCGTGTCCCCCGAGTTATTTCAAACGGCTCAGACAATGTGCCCTTAACACAGACCCTGGCCACCGGCTGATGATAAAGCATTCTAATGGACTCCTCTTTGATACCGACCCTTGACAGGGCCTCCCATAAGAAAGACCAGGAGACACTGTCAAAAGCTTTCTCGGCATCCAGTGGGATTATGGCCATTGGGTCATTAGATGTTGTTGTGGCATCTAAGAGTGTAATTACCCTCCTAACATGATCAACCATCCCCCTACGTGGAATAAATCCATGCTGTTGCTCAGAGACTACTTTATGGATAATTGGCGCCATACGGGATGCCAAGACTTTAGAGTATATCTTGCTATCACTATTTATTAGTGTTATTGGTCAATAAGATCCAGGCTCACTCGCTGGCTTATTCTTTTTAAGGAAGATTACAATTTTGGCAAAAGACCAGGAGCTCGGTGGTTTACCCCCTTTAAATACATGGTTAAATAGCAAAGTTATGCAATCTTTAAGTTGCGGTAAAAAGTTTCTGTAAAATTCCGCAGGGATGCAATCCAGCCCTGTGGCTTTACCATTAGGCAGGCTGTTAATGCTTAATAGTATCTCGATCCAGTCCGGGGGAGCCTCTAGTCATTGTTGATCCTCCGCCAAAAATTGTTCTCCAGGAGTTAAGTTCAGATATTCCTTAATTTTTACGAGATCTCCTGGAAGATCGTCCTGATATAGCTTTTGATAGTATGATAGGAACGTGTTTCGTATACCGTCTGGATCCGAGACTAGTCCTCGTATGGGATCCCTGATCTCCTTTATTGTATTTTGAGTATTTTTTTGTCTGGCTCTCATGGCCAAATGATGCCCTACCTGCTCACTACACTCGTATGTTGACTCTTTCCACACAGAAAGTCTGTCGGCTGCATCTTTAGCGATGATTTCCATATTGCGTGATTTTGCTACTATTACCTTGGCCTGTGCCTCCTCAATCCCCCCTCCATTTTGAAGCATTTTGACCAGATCCTCCTCTGCTTGAGCTAACGCGATTTGTAGATCGTGAGTTTGTTGCTGTTTCCTTTTATTGAGATCTAGGGAAAATCTGAGGGTTTCCCCCGGATACCTGCTTTCAGTGCGCCCCAGACATAATCAATTCCTGTACTACCTAGGTTTTCCTGTAAGAACAAAGGTATCCAGCTCCTGATATGTTTGCAATAATCCTCATTCAGGAGTAGGGCTTGCTCAAAGCGTGGGGCTTTTTCAATCTCACAATCATGAAGAAGGGAATAAGAAACCAATATAAAATCAAGTCGGGCATGCTCTTTGTGAGGATTAGAAAAAAAGTAAAACCTGGATCCAAGGCATTTTGCCAGTTCCATACATCGTTCAGTCCAGGATCTATACATAGTGCCCTTAATGCTTGGAATACTTTAGACTTCCTGCCACTATAAAACTCCTTAGTTTCTGAGTTCAATTTCATGCTGGCTGGGATATTTATATTTAAATCCCCACAAAAAACGATAGGGAGTGGCCAAGCTGCAAGTTCACTATTTACATGATCAAATACCCCTGGATCGTCGAGGATGCTATCGTAGCTTGAGCAAATGGTTAGTGATTCTCCAGTCGATGCCCGACATTCTGTTATCACCCATCTCCCTGCTTGATCAGTCATTGTTTGAGGAAATTGTAATGTAGCGTTTGAAGACAAAATCGCCACCACTCTAGTCCGTGTGTTTTGTTTTGCCCTCCAACCACTCTATATCCTAATGATTTCAAGAGATGTCTTTGTGCCCCCTCTATGTGAGTTTCCTGAATGCACACTCCATCTGCTTTTAGTAGGCGAAGCCCTATGGCGGTATGACGTCTTTTCTTAGGGTCATTCAGGCCATCGATATTGATGGTAGCAATATGTATCTTATCCATCAAAGATATGCAAAGAGAGCATGATTAAGGCTTTAGAAGATCTTTCTCCCACTGGATAGTCCCCCTAGAACCACCCCAGCCCCCACACACCCCTCCCCCTCCCACCACCTATAGCTGAGGTGACCTGGCTCGCACTGAGCCAGGATGATGACATCTAAGCAGTCGTGACCTCGTTGCTCCTTGGACCTTTCCCCTCTTCTATATAGTAACACCAGTGACATATCGGTGCTGATTAAAGTATCTTTCTTAATAATAAAGACTACCCTAGCAACATATTGGGAGATGTCCCCTGTATAAATGTTTTATGCTTTCTATCAGTCCTTTTTCCCGGAGCTACTGATATCTCCTTCAGATAAGCTTGTGCTTGGATCTCAGAGACAAAACTGCGGGTCAACCCCTTAAAAACAATCTTGAGCCTAGCAGGGTTCTGTAGATAGACCCCGGTGCCGATCTGTTGAAATGGGGAAAAAAGTTGTCTTAATCTCCACCTCCGTCAGGCCTGGTGAAGAAACTCACTCCTTCGTATTCTTTTTTTGTTGTTGGGCGGGCCAGGTCATATAGAGATTGTCGTAATAAAAAGTTCCCAAATTATACCAACATAGCACGTGGTCGTTCCGGGGTATTCATCGGACGCTTTGAGGGCATAAAGGGAAATCTGTGAACTCGTTGGATCTCCTTGTCCCAATCCCAGGTGTTCAATTTCGGAAAGGCCCCTTTCAGTAGAGAGTCCATGTATCTTCTGGGATCACTTCCCTCTACCCCCTCAGGAATTCCCAGAAAACTGAGATTGTTGCGTCGTTGCCTGTTTTCCTGGTCTTCCATCTTCCACATCAGGTCTTTTACGATTCCCTCGTGCTAATCCTTCTGGGTCTTTAAGACGGCGACATCCTTTTCAAGCATCTCGGTGCATGCTTCTACGGAGTCCATTCTGTCCGCAATATCCGCACAAGTTTTGCCGACTTTTCTAACAGCCTCTTGCTGTTTTTTTGCCGCCAAGCGTGCCCTCCGACTGTCCATCTTCACCTTATCCTGGAAGCTCTTAATTGTCTGCAATGCCACTAATAGAGCTGGGTCCTTCATCTGTCCGGCATCAGCCAGTTCTCCAGCGGGGCTCCCTTCTGTTCTAGTCATCTGACCAGGTTGTGAGGTTAGCTGTGAAGCGGAGTGGTCCCATTTCAGATCCCAGAGACTGCCACAATCAGATGTCTCACATGGATTTTTCCTCCCTTTCTTTTTTGTCAGGGATTTCTTTTGCCCTAACGTAGATGAAGGAAACCCAGATTCTGAGCTGCTGTTCCAGTTGGCCCCCTCACCTTCACTGGAGGGCCGATAGACTGACATCGGAGATCTCAGAGTCATCTGTTAGTGAAAAAAAGTTCTCAGGTATGTCCGGGGAGCAAGCCTGTGCTGAAGGAGTTTTCACTGCCTCAATAGCTCCCACATTGATTTTAGATACTTTAGATATTTTGTCCCTCTTCTGAAGCCCATCGTTAAAATTTGTAGGGGCAAGATCATTTGTGGTTGAAACATGGGTTCCGTCAGAATTATCCTGAGCATTGAGGGAAAGTTACGCCACGGGGGTAGAGTTAATATTAACAGTCATTTGTTCATTTCTTCCCTTGCCCGGATCCACAGATCCTGATGAGGGTGCCCCCTTTTGAATAGAAGTGCCAAAAAGGTTGGAAATTAAAGGTTGACAGTCCACAGTGTCCCGTGAGCCCTTGAATAGGGCTTTTTTGATTGTTTCAATTTTATTTGATTTGTCCATGTTCTCGGCTTTTTCCCCAGCTTTTTCTCCTGCTTTTTCCTTTCCTTTGCAGCTGCGCCCCTCCGATTTTTTACTGCAATTTTCACTCAGGAGCTCTTTTTGTGCTAAGGGCTGGCTTGCAGTTGCCAAGGATTATTGATTAATCATGGCTTTGCCTGGTTTCCCACGCTGGCCTGACATGTCCTGCACCAAGCTACAATGTTGCACCCCACAAATGGAAGACACAAGTCTCTTTTTTCCCCGCCAGTGCCTCCTCCTTACTATCACTGTGACGGTGGATGTTACTGCCAGCCACACTTGATCATGTGTGCGCTCCCGCTGCAAGCCGGCCGGGAGCACTGAAATCACCGAGAGCGCCTGGGGCGGGAGATGCGCTGTGTTAGCCCCCCGCAGGCCAACAAGCGCAGCTACGTGTTGATCCGTCTGTCCGGGTATTCACCACGCCTTCGTGAGGGAGCTTCCAAGCGGGTCCAGGTCCGTGGCAGCGGAGCCTCTGCAACTCCGGTAAGTGATTACCGAGACTTCCCGCATCGTTGACAAGGCATCGGGTGTAGGTCCGGGTGGTCAATCCGGTCTGTGGGGTTTAGACCCGAGGAGCATCTCGAGCGGGACAATTACTCGGACGCCATCTTTCCTCAGAAAGCCACACATAACAGTTCCAATGAGATTTTCACTAACGGCCCGATATTGATAAATAAACAGTGCTTCAATCTATGTTAAAATATAAAATACACAGCCGGTGTACCTCTTTATCTTTAGCTGTTCAATTGTGAGTCTGAACTTAAGTTGGTTTGATAGCTTAAGTGTTTGATTACAGTATCTGCTGATCTCAGCAACAACGGAAATACAACAATATACTAAACAAAAAACATATATCTATTCATTGACATTAAAATGCAGGTCTAATTAAATATTCTATTCTTGATGTCGTCAAATTTTTCTATTGCAGGGGAGTCAAAAATAAAACTGTCCTGTAAAGAAGCAATAATTTCATGACAGAACTGTCCTTTACCTTCACACGCATTTTCAAAAATAAATTATTCATCAATTAGACATAGGAATAGAGAATGCTTTCACAAATGATCACTTAAAGTGAAGTACAATTTAATATAGAATCACTTATGTTTGAGAACTATCCTCCCACATAAACCTGATAACATCAAGGATGGACAATTCTGAGAGTAGTTTCAATTTGATGCACCATTATCACGCATTATCTGAATAATAGATCTTTTTTTCAAACCTCATAATATATGTGACCTGTATATTCAATTGCCATATTATGAGTGATCGTTCCAACTGTATTTGACGTTTGGAAATTAATGGTGATGCTAGAAAACGCCATGGTTTCCTATGCTGCATGAAAGTTGTTGCTTTTCTTTTAATGGAATCTGATACATGAGGAGGTTTTGAAAATTGGAAACCAGAGCAAAAAAAACCCTCAAACTTTCTCTGTAACAATTGCACCATTCAACACTGAAACATTATGGATTTGATGATAGTCATATTAAAACCCTATTTTACCACAAATAGAGTTGAACAATTTTATATGTATATATCAATGCTATTTTATGAACATCAGAATCAGAATCAGAATATATTTTATAGTTTAATTAATAAAAACCATACCAATATACCAACAAGAATAAATACAAAACACCATTAAAATGTACATAAAAAAACAAGCCAATTAACATTAGAAATTACAGCAGGCCCTGAGCATATAGTTTGAGAATCAGGACTAACGACATTGTATGATACATAAAGTGCCAGAAAGATACATGGGGACTAGTCCCTAAAGTGCTGTTGTGCTTTATCCATGTGTTATACGTATGGCACAGAGAAGAAACATCAGGCATAGTCGCTAAAAAGCATTGCAATACACCAACAAGATTAAATACAGAACACCATTAAAAGTTGTGCAAATAAGACATACGCCTAAAGAAATTCATGGATTGCAACAGGATCTAAAGCACGTCGTTTCAGTTTAAGGGCTGAAAAGTATCCAACACATGAGGTAACAAAAAGAGTTTGAGTTTGAGGGCTGAAAAGTATCCGATACATGAGGTAACAAAAGGAGTTTTAATGAGTAGGCCCTAAAGTGCTGTTGTGCATTACCCGTATATGGCGCATATGCTGCAGTCACACATGGTCTCTAAAGTGCATTTGTATTTCACCTTCAACTATATTACTATAGCTTTCTCACAATTTACTAAGTGACAATTGAGCTGAGGGTCATTGGGATCGAGACATCTTAATATAGCTGATCTACAGGTATGAATGCCTCTTGCATTAAACAGGTTCTTTAGCAGTTTTCGACGCAGTAGATTTAAAGCTGGGCAAATGCATACTAAGTGAATAAAGTCCTGCGTTGGTGATCCACAAAGGCTACATGACTTGGGACCATGATACATCCAGCCTGGCAAGTCTGCATTAGACGACAGCATTCCAAATTGTATTGCCAGTAACTTAGGGGCATATTAGCAAGGGCACTATCGCCGCTTTAGCGGCACTTTTTGCCGCTAAAGCGGCGATATTTATATCACCCTATCAGCAAACTGTCTCTAACAGCAGTTAGAGACAGTTTGCGGCATTAGCGCCCGTTTTTACCGCTTTGCATGTCAGCGATATTTATCGCTAATGACATGCAAAGTGGGCGTCTCCGACGAACAAACCTGGGAAACACTCGCTAACAGGCCTATCGCCTATTAGCAAGGTGGCCATGGCCCCAGTTAGCGACGTGAAAAGTTGCGCTAACCGGGGTCATCGCCATTTATTTAACACCTGCAATTAGCAGGTGTTAGCCATACCTAACATGGGGGTGGATTATGCTGATACGACCACAGGGTCGTATCAGCAAGGTGTTCTCCTTCTCCATGCAACATCGCTGGTTTTTCAGCGATGTTGGCCCATTTCCCGCTATCGCTGGAATATTCATCGCCATAGCGCTAATCGTTGCTAATACAGCGTTAGCATGGCGATATATTCCAGCGATAGCCGGCGATAAAAAAAATCACACTAAGCAGGGTTAGCGATGATTATCGCCTCTTCTTGCTAATATGCCCCTTAGTCTTTATATATGGAGAAAATGACAAACGCAAGTATGTTGCTGGTTGAAATTTTGTGTATGATTGCAAAACCATCCATGCATGTGCTCGTTTACTTAGCCTGGCTTTGTCCTCAGTTAGTGAGTGCTGCTTTGACACCTTCTTTAATAGTTGTTGAAAGGCAGAAAATGATAAATTCCGCTGCCACAAATCAACCATGTTTGTGATCTTTAGTGATGAATGTGGGTAATTGGTGTAAGCGGAATAGGAATCACCTTGTAGTGCATTCCAAAGTGCATTGTTAAGCTGATTTTTACGGTTACTCCATACTTTATAACAAGTTTTTATCGTAACATATCTGCTGTTCAGTTTATGATAGTGCAACCCAAACTCTAACCGAATTTGTGCGGGTGAGGAGTTACAGGGCAAAGAAAACACCTTTTTGTATACCTGTGTTTGGAGAGAGTCCAAGAGTGCTGCATCTTTACCGTGCTGAATTTCACTTCCGTAGGCTACTGTTGGCAAGAGTTTTGCTTTCATTACCATTAAAAGTGGGGTGAATGATGGACCTTTTAATCTCTTCAACATCGAGCAAAACACAAATATTAGTCCATTCCCCTTTTTCAGCATGGCTTCATTCTGCTTTTAAAAAGATAGTCGACTGTCCATCTGAACACCTAAGTATTTGTAACTACTGACCACTTCCAATTTTGTATGCCCAAATTTAAATGGTGATTGTTTATGAAGGTGACTGCTTATTATCATGACTTTTGTTTTTGTGACGTTATTTTCTAGCAGATTCTCCTCTGCAAAGTTCCCCATTTCGTTAATTGCTCTTTGCAGGCCAGTTCTTGTGTGGCTTAAAAGCACGATATCATCGGCATAAGAGAGATGTGTTACAGGCAGCATTCCCAAACGTGGAGGGTGTGTTGATTTCATATAGCCTTGGTGATAAGTCAGCCATGAAAAGATTAAACAAATGGGGTGCTAACACACAGCCTTGTTTAAGGCCCTCGCTTGTGTGGATCTTCCTGGTTAAACTCTTTCCATCGGCTATTTTTACGTGCATCCATGCATTAGTGTACAATTGCATTATAAATCAAAATATTGTTTCTGGAAGGCCCAACTGCCTCAATTTATGCCATAAAATGCCTCTGTTGACTCGATCGAAACATAAAAACACATTTTGTCATTGTCGTAAGCTTTTGTGTGCCATTAAGCCTAAGGCAAGAATGTTTGTGGTGGTACCCGTGCCCCATCGAAAGCTAGACTGATTAAAGGGGATTTTTTTGTGACTCTTGGACCAGTCTATCAAATCTGCTAGGATTAGTGAAGCGTAGTAGTTTGCTTCAGCATCAATTAAGGCGATCAAACGATTATTAGCTGGGTCGGTTCGATCTCCACCCTTATAAACCAGATTGATTATAGAGCCTCTCCGGCTCTCTGGTAGATTGTTTGTAATATTTACCTCCTAATATAGACAGAACAACTGGGCCGCCCAGAAGTCAGGATCTTGCTTGTAGATTGATTGCGGCATGCCATTTGGGCCTGGCACCCCATCTAGTCTGCCGTTGACTATGACCTTAGATATTTTTCCTTCAGAATATTGTGTAAATGGTTGACCACTTATCATGGTACTCTTCATGGTGCTTACTGACTCATTTAAGGTCATCTCTATTTTATGGACTTGGTTGAACAATGTTAATCCCTTGAATTCTGCAGATGGTATGAACTCAGCCGAGGTTTCTAATATTAATTGCATTATTGTGGTTTGAGCCTTAGACTAGGAATAGTTCAACATTTCCTGCACCACAGTTTTTTCATCAGCTGTTGTTGAGAAGGTGGTGGTTATATGGTGTATCCACGCAGTCTCTGTGACGCAGGTTGTATTTATGAGTTTTGATGATCTTACAAGCAAATTAACTTGTTCCCAAAAGGCCCTTGCATTTGATTGTTTAGCGTTGTATAAAAGTTTGGCCCAAAAGTTATCCAGTTGCAGTCTGTTGTCCTCCCAAATTTGTTTTTTATACTGCTTTTTGAGTAATTGTATTTGAGCCCAGGTCATTTTGAGTGGATTTGGGCCTCTTGTGGACATGATCGTTCCTCTTAATTCATTTTTTCCTCAAGTTTCTGGCTGTTCTGCTCAGGGTACTGCTTTGGACGCCCTTCATACTTTGGCGTGAGTTTGTTAACGAGGAATCCTGCAATAAGCTTGTTAAGAAGGTGGTCCAAGATTCTACCACCAAACCTTTTTGCAATTCAAATGTTGTTATCAGTTCCTTTACCCTTGATGCAATTTGGGGCAGTGTGCTACTTGACCATCTTAATCGTTTAAGATTTATCAACATTATTGACCCTATCTCTGTTGGTGCTATCATATGCCTTGGAGAGGAAGTTATCGATTCAAGACATTGGCATGAGTGGTCACTGTCGGTGGTGTACATGATTGAAAAATATTTTGTTTGGGCAAGCAGCGGTAGGGAGACAATTGTGTAATCTATAGCTGAACATGCGGTGGAACCATAATATGTGCAAGCTGGCGGACTATCCTGTGTGGCCTGGCCGTTTATTACTCTCAACCCTAGGTTTTCAAGATCTGTCACTAACTTCTGCCCCCCTTGGTCAGATCGTTTAATCATTGAGTGGGTTTGAGATTACATTGACCAGACTGCATTTGCTGCGGTTATGTTGTCATCTTCCTCCAGGGTGTATATCAGGTTTGAATTGAAATCGCCCATTAATATTATTTCCCACGTTGGATGTTCAAACCCAAGTTTGGCTAGAGTTGCAATCAGTAATTTAAATAGCGCTTTTTTAGTCTTGTGTTTTGGATGCGCATATACGTTAATAAGAATGATGGTGCTTCCCACTTTATTAGGGCCCAACTCCATTTTTATTAGTTGCATGTCCGTTGTAGTGGGCAATTGGACTGATGTAATTTTTAGTGTTGTGGAAATATATACGGCAAGGCTGCCCTTTGGTCTTCCGTACTGCTGGGTTCTTACTGCATTCACGTGATGAAGAATGCACCTTGGAATGTGTACAGGAGCTGTTAACCATGTTTCTTGAAGGGCAATGATTTCAAAGTTTTTCCAGTTCTCTGGTGGTACGTTGTCCTGCAGATCATGCTTTGCACCAGCTATGTTCCATGACAAGATGCTAATTGGTGGAAGCTCGGATATAGTGGATGTTTTAGTGGTCAGTCTCTTTGATTGTCGGGCCTTAATCTGCCATTTTCTCTGTAGGTTGTATCTTGTATGATCAAAGTTGATGCCTTATCCAGCTCTTTGCCTCTCGCACTATGTAGGACTGAATAAACAGGCTTAATACTGGGGTGATTGAGCTTAGAGTTGCATAAGGGTAGCAGAGGAGTGGGGTAGCATTGCTTTATAGGTTTAGGCAGGAATATAACCCAGGCCTCAAACTGGGGTGCCGCTTTTAGAATAGCTAGGGCCATTTCATCGTTCTTCCACGTAGCGAGAGTTTTATTCCGAGCCATTACTATTCACCTGTTCAATTAACACGATTGCTAATAGGTCTGATGTGGAAAGGTGTTTCAATGTTGGGATTGCTGCCATTAGACTTAGGACATTTCCTCTATTTAAGTAATCTTGTGGACCTTGTGATATGTAATGTGGAATAAATAGAATCTAGTTATTTAAAGGTTTGGCTGGCTCAACAATTTGCGTTTGAGATACCGGAGCTTGGGTGAGGGTTTGACTTTTGCACTGTAGATTCGGATCTTGCCCTCTCCGCTTATCGTAATGCAGATTTACTTTTATCTGAAGTTGTTCTGTGCTAGGGAGGTGGCATCTCTGTAATGTGATTTCTCAACCACCTCCTCCGGGGTTAATGTTTTCACTGGCAGAAAGTGGGTCATCCCCAGAGAATTTATATGTTGATTGTACCTCACTTGCATGTTTTATGATGTGTTGTTGGAGGTTTGTTGGTCCTTTGCTTTCTTTATTCATTATGTCCTCCGATCGGTTTACATTTCTCATTGTAGGCAATTTTTGACCGTTTGGGTAAGTCATATTTGCAGCTTGGATTGTATTTGGCCGAGGCCCTCTGCACTAGTTCTTCTCATTTGTTTTGTTTAGGTCAAGTTGGCCCTTTGGTTCACCTTATAATGTGGCTGGAATCTCCAGTGGTGCTGATTGGTCGATACGATGCTCCTCCCCTTCTTTCTTATGATCTCCATTTCTTGCGACAGATGTAGAACTCTGATTTTTTTTCCTCTTTTTCAAAGTTGAAGATTGGGTACATTCTGTGCACCTGTTGGTCTGTCCTCTTGTTTTTCTGGGGGAGCTTCCTAGCCTTCCTAGCGCGCTTCTTTTGTCTTTTTGTTAGGAGGGGGAGTGGTGTTTTTATGTGAGCATTCACAGTATTTGAAGGCCGATCAATCGAGCTTCATGATACATCATCCATGCTGTTAAGTGAAAGTGATAAGGATTCTGCGGCAAGTTCCTTATCGTTGTTTCCCTGTGAGCACATCCGTCTAATGGTTAGTGGGGAATTGTTACGTTGGGTTTTTAATAATGCTGCGCATTTTGCTGTTTTTTTCCCGTTTGGGGACTCGCTCACTTCCAAACTAGTTGACACTGGGGGCTGGAGGGGCTGTTTGACGGAACAAAGGTAGCTGAGTTGTTTTTAGCAGATATTTAACCCGTCAGGAGATCCAATTTGGAATTTATACCTGAGATGTGTACCGCAATAATAATGGTCAGATTGATCTGAATATCAAGTTTGTCTGACTGCATGTTGAGAACACTAATTGAGGTGTAAAGAATTTCAATTAAGGAGGTGTGCAATTTAGAAAGGTCTTCCATTTTTACATCCGGTTAGATATTACTTTCCGTTAGTTGTTGACTTATGTTCAAATGCCTTGTCTCCCTTTGTTCTTTTATGGGCACCGCACCCATGGGCAGGCTGTCGTTATCATGTTTGTCCTCAGATGAGGTCCGTTGATCCTTATGTGTTCTAATTGTATTTTTATTTGTTAGACAAGTATTTTTGCCTTTCAAATGACCAAGCAAATTTGATATTTCTATTATTGAGCCATGTTCTGTTATTAGTTGCTGTTGAACTTCCAATTGAAGTGACCGTTGAGTATTGGGTAATGCAATAACTGGATTCTTATTTGTATTGACATGTGACCATTCTAGTGAACTTGATATTTCTATTATTGATTGTTGTTCTATTATTGTTTCTTGTAGGGCTTCCAATTGGTGCATCGATTGAATATCAGATTGTATGTCAACTGGGTTATTGGTGATGATGCCCATTGCATGTGTTAGCTCCGTGTTATTTGTTATTGAGAGTGACTCCAACCAGGGCTCATTAGTTATATCTAGGTTAATGATAACTTCCTGTGGAATATTTTTTACTGATTGCGTCCTTGGGGTAGAGTGATCATTAGGTTTTTCCGTGCCATAGGCAGCATCTTGTATACGATCTTGTAATTGCTCTTGTCTAGGCGCAGAGTAACCTATGCTGCTGATGTGCACTTGGGCGTGAGTGACTTGCCTTGTACTGCCGGTGATGTTTGGTACTGCAGCCTCCAAGGATGTGTCTAGTGCCATTGGATTTAAATTTCTAGTGTGGTCTAAATCCTGACCCTTTGCTGTTGTTTTTATGGTCAGGTCTCTTGACCCTTAGCTGTTGTTTTTGTGGTCAGACCAATGCTAAGTGCTGCCTTCTCGTCCTGTACAAGGTCCGGTTTCTGCAGTGACTGCTGTAGGATCCTTTAAGAATGTGAATTTTCCAATGGGATTCATTGATCCAAAGATGGAGTATGTTGGTGATATTAATGTTAACGCCGAGGATTGGGTTGATTTTGATGAGCTTGCTGGGGATATCTTGTCGTTTTTCGTGTTTTGCTTTTGTTTTGAGTTTTGCTTTGAAGTTTTCTGCGCTGGTTGCTTCCTTGCCTTACCTGATCTCATTTCCTACTGTAGTATTCGTTTGGCAGAATGGACTAAGTGTTCAAGTCACAGTGTTGTATTGGGGTCTTTTTTTGCCACTTTTTAGTGGCAAAGGTGTTTGTTTAATTAATTGGACCGCACCTTAGTCTAGTGAGTCACTTCTGTGGGGGGGGGCCTAGGATCAATACTGGCGGTCAGTGGTTTGGCCAGTTGATGCAATTGTAAAAGGTCTGCCAAGGAGTCTGCAGCCACACCCACGAGCTCAAGTAATGTTTTCACTGGTTTGGCTAAGTTGGATCCAACCCCTGCGCACCCCTTGCCCCTTACGCTGCCCCCCTGGAGGGGGGGACCTGGAGGACTACACGAGCAGGGCACTCTAGGTGAGGTCGCAAGCCGCACCCAACCTAGTTGGGCTGCTTCCGCGGCTTCACCTGGGCTCGCAATCAGCAGCCGCCCACTAATGGCAGCCGCGCTGGCCAACCCCAGGCCACACCATCAACACTCACAATTGCTCAGTGGTGAGATGGGGTGCAGTCTGATAAAGTCTGGTTTTCCCAGTTTTTTGCTTGGCTTGTGGCCTTGCTGGGTACAATCTAAGCTGCTAAAAGCCCATGGAAATCTGCAAGGGCTTACACAGGTGGCGTAGTTCTGCTGGTTGTCCTGGGACCAGGGTAGCAGGAGCAGCAAGACGTGGGGAGGGGTAAGCGGGGGCTCTGCAGTTCATCCACCTATGTTGCTTCTGTTTGCCCCACCGAAGTTCTGAAGTGCTGAAGTGGTACCTGCTCTTTCCTCAGCTCTCAGCAACCCATCCGCCACCACTACCGCACTTGCTGCAGCCTCTCCAAACACTCCAATAGCCGGTAGCCTCTGGTAATCTCTGTTCTTCCGTTGTCCGCCTCTGGCACCTAGAGGGAGGGGAGAGGAGCTGGGCACTTCTCCTGCAAAGGACAATCTCAGGTACGATCCGGTACGAACTCCGGTGTGATCTATGGTACCTTAGGTACCTTATGGTTCAAACTCCCCCCTTGCTGCGTGTGCCCCCTCCTGGCCGAAGCCCACTTACCACTCACCGCTCCAGGCAGGGCGTAGGGCAGGACGACCATTGCGGACATAGCGGGTGGGCCGCCAGGACTCGGCCTTCAGGGAGCACGCAGTGGTGGACCGAGGTTCCAGACTGCTGCGGATGTGGGAGTTCGGGGGAGTTCGAGTGCCCGGATGTGACGCGCACAGGTCAGTACAGTTCGGGTGGCTCTCGTCGGCTATCGATTCAGAGTGGTGACCTATAGTTACTCTCAGTCTTCTACAGCTTCTATTTTAGAAATATGTCTGTACTTGCTGTGTTGCTCCACGAAGGATCGATGGGATATCTGAAACTATAAGGAAAACTAGTCCAGGCACTCTGCTTGTTTAATTTTGACCGGAGGTTCTGGTGATGGGCACGGGTAAATATTTTTGGGGATGGGACATATTTTTCCTCCTCAGACTTTCCAGTGTGCAAGTAAGAGAAGAGTTGAAAAGGGGGAGTAAAGAGGGAAAAGAAAGACCCGACCGAAAAACAATGTCAAATGCAGTGCTGCAAAATAGCATGCAAGAGTGAGATTAAGTGACAAGAAGTGTACAGTGGGACTAGTTAGAAGCATTAAGTGGAATCAAGACTAGGCAGTCTTGGTATTTGGCACCACGCATTCGAAAGCAACAGTGGCAGACTTTGGGCCCTGTGTACTTATTCTTTTACAGTTAAAAACTTGGGGGCAGATTTATCATTCTTTTATGCAGCGCAACACAGCAAGCCACCTTGACAGGGAAAGGGCAGGAATGTGCCGTATTTACCATTATACGGCACATTCCAGTCCATTCCTAGCACTGGCGCAGTTTTGCCTGCCTAGCACCAATACAGACACCTTTGCGTCATGGTGCAAGGATGCCTAAGTTGTAGGCAGTATTGGTTTTGTGTAGGAAGGGACAGCTTCCTGCACAAAAACAATCCTGAGAGGCATTTTCCTCTTTCTAAGTGTGCTGCGGAATTCAAGACATGTAAAAAGATGAAGAAATAAGGAGAAATAAAGATATTTTACCTTATTATGCTCAACCTGGGAAGGCGTAACATTTTGACCCATTCCCAGGTATACTACTAATGGTAAATCTGGGAACGCACTAAAATCCATAGATAGATGCGAGGGAACACCAATCTTTCACTCACGGAATGCCTCCCTGCCGCAGGTTAACGCAAGACAGCTATTTGCACTGCCTTGCATTACACTAGATGTATCACTGCATGCAGTCTATATGATATCCCTTTCCTCCAGTCATACTGCGGCGGTCAATCCGCCCCAAAACGGTTGGCAGAAACAGATTTGTGGGTCTGTATCTGGCCCCCCCTTAATCCCAGGTGCAGGGACATGTACCCTGGGGAGCACCTATGGTGTCCCCTACATATCCCTGCACCATGTGGCAGGCACTGCATGGTGCCTGCCACATAGTGCAGGGATGTGTCTGCACCCTATATTTTGTACTGTGGCGGGGGCTGCTGACCGCATCCCCGCCACAATGCAAAATATAGGTGTTGCAACCGCCGTGGTGGCGGTCGCATCGTAATTCGGATTGTGGGGAGGCCGCCTCATAGGCGGCCGGTACCGAATCCGAAACGATGGGGGATGGACTGAAGTCCGTCCGCCATCGTAATGAGGCCCTTTATTTTGTTTGAAAAAATGGGAAACAATTGCTGCAGAAGAAAGTGTCTGGTTTTTTCCCTGCAAATGGCATCAACAAAGGGTTTGTGGTGCTAAAATCACCATCTTCTCAGTGTTCAGGGACAGGCAGACTTTTGTCAGAAAACCAGTTTTGGCATTTTACTGGGACATAGCCTATTTTTCCTATTTTTTGTGCTTTCAACCTCCTTCCAGTTAGTGGTAGAAATGGGTGTGAAAACAATAATGGATCACAGAAAGCTATACATTTCTGAAAACTAGACAAAAATCTGAATTCAGCAAGGGGTCCTTGGTGTAGATCTTTTAATGTTTTTTTATAGAAACTAACAGTTGAAAATAGAAAATATTGAAATTGAGTTGAAAAAAACAGCCATTTGTGCCAACGTTTTCACCTGTAACTTTTTCTAAGTATGACAGATTTTTTAAAGCAATATACCGTTACATCCGCTGGTCCCTTCAAATTGTGGGGATATATAGGACTTGTAGGTTCACCAAGAACCTGAGGAACTTAGAGCCAATAACTGAGCAGCGTCATGCAATGGTTTTTCATTGTGTAACGGGTATATCACAATTCATTTGGTAAAATATAAAGAGCGAAAAATAGGTACCAAGTAAACCAATATATTTCTGAAATAGGAACAAAATATAGAGTTTATAAGCAGTGATTTTTGCACATCTCCAAAATTGTGGGTACTCATACAAGCATGTGAATTAGAGGTCATTTTTCAAAATGACTTCTTTTTTTACAAATTGTCTTAAATTTGGAAGGCAGAAAAACAGTACTTCTTCCGCCCTTTGCCAGTAAAAAAGAAAAGAGATTCATCTCCATTGATCTGATCAAACAACTCTATGTGGCCAATACTGAATAGCAGGCCACATGGGCTCCTGGGTAGCCGTCAATCTCCTCTCACTACCATACAGGAAGTTCAGACAGAAAGACTAATAATGTTTGAAGATTCTACTTTATGAAATAACGGAGTTACCAACAATGGAATGGAACTCGTGCCTATTGAAATTGAACAACAACAAAGCACAAATGAAACACAGATCTCAATTCGGCCTAATAGAGATATCTATGTGAATATGCCTCAAAATGAGTCAAATAACAGTTCAACAAAACCTGCCGAGCTACCAAAGATAGATCGAACAGCATCTGGCTGCTTCATTGATTTTGACACCTTCTCTCTGAAAACAAGTGAACCTGAGGCACCGCCAGCTCCTGTTTCCTGCAAAGAAAAAGTATATAACATCTACCTTTGGCTGAAAAAGACTTACTTTGTTTCTCCCTGGCCACCGCTCTGGATTGCAATTGGTCCACTGTTCCTAGTTCTCTAGATAGGGGTAGTGACTGTCTTTTTTCTGCTTCTGAATGCACATTATCCCCCAGATCGCTCAGCAGTACGGCATGTGAACTTGGTCCTCAAACCTCATACGTCATCTCATTGAGAACGAAGAGACCTGTCCTTTGTGAACATTACAGCAGTTACGATTCCTGAAGGAATAGTTTGGGATAGGGTTTAATATGATGTATTTGGTCCCACTGAACTTTTGACAATACCACATGTATTTAACATTTCTTTGAATGATATCATCACCTCCAATACATTCTCTGATGATTGGGACTTTGAAACTGTGAATAGCATGCTGTCTGATTTAAAACAATGTGCTGCATTTTCTAAAAAGGAATTGTATGATGAAACATCAGATTTTGACACCATGTATTGTTACCAACACTATGGTCATCATTTCTTGCACATAACAAGTATTACACATAATGTTTTTACTTACCATCAATAGGAACATTGCCCAACACCACCAAAAGGTAGTTCACAAACATTTGCACAAAATGTGCTTAATTTTCTGGGTTTAACACTTCAGACCCAACCTCATATTATTATAAGGTTGCACCTACTTCTGCGAAGAAAAATATGCTCACGAACACTAAACAGATATAGTCTGCTTCCTTTATTTCCCAGCTGTCTTTACAAGGTTTTGAATTTTGGAGGGACACTATAGGCTCAAAATCTGTCTGGGGGTCTAAAGATTGGCAAGTTCAGGGAACTCAGGTACTATTTAGAGCATACTGAAAGGGGTCTGAAGCACTCCTGGTTTTTCCAAACTTAATTCCTTTGCTTTTATTCAAGTTTGGCGTGCATACACTCATTCACGCTCCGTTCCAAAACGTGTATTGAAATAATCATCCCAGAATTGTGACACACTAGTTTTCGTGTCACAATGAGTTGCACAGCCTTTTGTACATTTGCGAAATATTTACACGTACTCAATGATTTTGTCAAAGTTCATCCAAATTTTATTTGCATAGTTCATCCAGCTTTATCCGTTACGTCAAGGAAATGAAGATCAACATTTTTAAGCATGGTAAATGACACTGGAATTGCCCGTCCGGGCCTATTCCCAGGCACATAATCTGTCTCCATTCCTCCTGCATATTTTTTTCACCCAATGCATTTCGGTCTAACTTCAGACCTTCCTCAGGGGTATCTATAAATATTAAAAGTGCATGTCACCCCCATACAATTCATGAACAAAATCAATATCAAACTCAAACTTTATGTTACTCTGTGTAAAAACAAAATGTAAACCATCATTTATAAAAAAATCATTTATAAAAGAACATACCCATCCGTGAACATGTATCCCCCAGGATCACCTTCCTTTTGAGGTTACCAAAGTGATATTAACCCAAAATTCCTCTGTGTCAAAAATACCCATTGTTTCAATCCCCACACACTACAGTTTTCAACCTCCCAATTATACCGCCCATCTCACTCATGCACCCACCTCCCCAGTTTTTGCTTTTCCTAATTAAGTTGTTAATACGGCCTGTATAATCACAAAGTTCAAATCCTGTCAGAAACCCCGTCCACCCACAAGTACATATTTAGGCCTACCACCCACTTTCTAAGCTATTTAGAGCATGCCTCATACCACAGCAAATTATCTTCCTGAATGATACCGTGCAACAGACCTCCTGTCTTGGACTAGCCAAGATTAAGGACTTGAACACACCTCGGATTCCCTCACCTACACACTTTGAGGGATGGCAAAATTATTCATCACGTAGTGAGAATACACTGAATGACATTATACATGAAGGTTCATACAATTCTTCAGACCCCGATTGGAAGGGATGGTTAGTTTGGCCTATCGACACAAATGGGTGTCAATCAAGATTTAAGGATACCACCGAAGGGCTTAGTATCCATATGCCGGACCAACGCTATGTAGAACGAGAACATCCGGGGGTGGTGACATCCTACAGTGTTAGGAAGGTATGCCTAGATTGGCTAAAAACCTCAACACTGTCCCAGGTGAAACAACACTTGTCCTTACTCTCAAATGACATGGATTTAAGGGATTTTTGCTAGGTCCCCAGAAACTATGTCGTAAACGCTTCTTATACGCTATTTACAACGAAGTTTGGAAAATCTCTCAACAGGAAGCTGCAGAGAGATCGCGTGAAATTGACAGAATTAACCTAGAGAAGGCTTTGGCAGTGGTTGATAATGGCATGACCACACTATCATCCAGAATTTATTTACTGGGCAACACTGTGTCTTCTGCTATAGATATAATGGAACAGGATCTGTCCATTTTACAACATGGGCAATCACAGGTGCAATCCTTTCCTTTGTTGAGCTGGACACTACAATCATTGCGCTCTGGTCAAGTGCCCTGGCGTTATATTACCAGTACGTCTCTGTTTTCTGCTTATAATTTAACAGCAAGGCAGACAACAATGGCACAGAGAGATGCAAGGTATACAATGCTGGACATTGAAAAATTGGACCAATTACCTTTCACTGTGGCTGAGTCACCGTCCACAGAATGGTTAATTCATGGCCATATAACCTTGCCTGTAACAACGTTCCAATTTCAACACTGCCTAGAATATCATCAGGTAGGCAGGTATGAAGCATTGGGAAAGGAGTTCATCCATTAATCTTGGGAATTACCGTACAGATTTAGCTGCAGGAATAAGGACACTGAAGTATTTCTCAGCGGTTCAGACTGTGAGAATTCGTTAAGTGGATCTCTGATTTGTCAGGATATAATTAACCCTGGGCGTAGTTCGCGTAGTAGCGCTACGCGTAGCTACCCGAAGTGCACTTCGCACTACGCACGCTACGCATAGCTACGCGAACTGCGTAGTGCGGTAGGGAAATGCTGTTCGCACTGATTGCACAGTGCCGGATGCTTGTCCGCACTGTGCAATCATTGCAAACGGCATCTTGCACAGTGCAAGCGAGTTGTTTTCTGCCGCTCGAGTAGATTTGTACTCGAGCGGCAGCTTTCTCAACGCGGACTGGTAGTTTCTCATCGCGAGCGGTCGCGAGCATACGCGACCACTCGCAATGAGAAACCTGACCTCCCCGCGTTGAGAATCTCGCCGGGAGGTTTATTTTCCACGCTCGCGATCGGCAACTTGATGTTGCTGATCGCGAACGAGGAAAAAGTGTCGCCGGGATGTTGATTTTGCTCGCTCGCGGTCGCCAACTTGACGTTGAGGACCGCGAGCAAGCAAAAAATGCCCGCTACGCTACGCGTTTTTGCACTGTGCTACGTGCAATTCGCGTAGTGCGTAGTAGCGCAAACTACGCACGCTCCGTGAGCGTAGCGTAGTACTACGCCCAGGGTTAGATATAATGCTTCACGGAGCTTGCAATGCTTTGATTGCAAACCCATCTTGCCACTTGAAAGGATCTCCAGCTGCTGTTATTCATCCAGTGTCCAAACTGCACTCAAATGGGAGTTACTTAATGCTGAATGATCAAGGTTGTTGTGGGAGGCTACGGGGCATCGCATATCTAGTCACAGTAAGTTCCAGGGTTACTTGTTGTTTGCAAGTATTGTTTCCACCGATCCACACAGTCAGGGAGGCCCCGCTATAGCCTTCATTGAATGTTTCTCTTATACGGTTTGATTCTCTGAGCAGACTGAAAGCCATACTTTTACGGAAGGAGGTGGCCTTAACCTCAGCTCGAGAGACTTTTGATCTCCAGGTTGCAAGGTCTTCAGCTGAGATACAGGCTCTAGTCCGAACAAACTTCCCGCTCTATTTCGGAGAAATGGTACATCGTATCTTTAACATGTCTGATACGAGTGGGATAGTACACCTATTTAGGACCATAGGTTCTAAGCTATTAAGCACCTTTCAGGCCATTTTTGGAGTTATTCCATCTTTAATACACTAGGTATTTGGAAGCATTTTTTAGAGGACTCCCGCTGATCCTACTACTGGTAGTGGGTATCCTGATTTTAATTTTTCTGCTACGCAATGGACTTCCCCAATTACAAGGAGATGGAAAAAGTGCTCTTGGAGCAACGTTGCCATGAACGCATGGTACTCCATCTGGGCACACCTCAGCTCCGGGAACTAAGCAAGCATTGATTCTTATCATTCAGATCAGTATGCGTTGACTGCGTCTAGCCTGTACTCCGCTGTTTGTTCTGCGGACACGAATGCGTTTTGGACATTTGTCTAACACTTTCATCAGTTGCGCCTCCTGACGTGGATGTACTGCTGGACCCGCTAAAGGTCCATGTAATGCAGTGTCCTCAGCGTATTCCAATCCTGATTTCGGCATTCTCAGAGCCACCAAGGGATGCTTCAGCTCCTGTTGGAATGGACACCGGCTCTGTACCAGGCTTACAGGAATCAAGTACTTCCTCAGCAATGGCTTTGGGAACTGGAGAAGATCACCTTTGCTCCATTGTCCTGCTCCAATGAGGTGTTACAGGGCCCGTCGTCTGCAAAGGCACTGATGTTGCGTCTCCCGCACAGGACACATACACATTTGGCTCTCTGTGTGCTGGCAACAATTTGGCCCTTTTACAAAAATGGAATTCCAATTTTTCCTCTTCTGCTCTCACTGAGCACTATGGCTTTCGGAATGCTCAGTTGGTCTTGCAGTATATTGACTTTCTAGAGGACACATAGGGCTTTTATGGCTGCATCACTTATATATTGTTTTTAACATACACTGTGTTTTTAGATGTTTTTATACTCATACTTTTAGCAAAGTTTTTATGCTTTTTTAGACACAGACATATTTTAGCATTTACTTTTATGTCATCCAGTCCGATGAGGAGTGGGTGCTATGAACCTCAACATACCCCAATGTAGGCCTAGGTAGTTACACAACCTTTTACCTACATCTGTCCTACCATTGTTCTACATAACGGGTCTGACGCTGAACTTTTACCTAGTTAGGTGCTACATGACTGTCGTGTGGTTTTCTCTGAAAACTAGCCTCATGTATACTGCATCAGGATTCTCAGTATCACAGCAGGATTACCATCTTCTGAATAATAACTCTGTATAAGGGTCACCTATATCGTTATCCTTGCCTGACATGCCCACAGTACACTTCTATCAAAAAGACGGGTTATGCCCTAATCCCCCATGGAAACATCTGGGCAAAAACAAAGCAAGAAGCACAAAAAAAAGGATGTCCTGGGAAAAATTTGCACAAGTGACTATAGCAAAAAGACAAACAAATTTGTCTCATGCATGGGAGCAAAGTCCCCAACTTTAACTTGTCAACTCTTTATAAACTTACGAGGACGTCCTCAGTTCTTTTAACATATCTTTCTTTTATTATAGATATGGGTATCTGCACGATTATACATTTATCATAAAGCAAAAAACAATATATATACATAAACACATAATCACAATCTTAAAGTTGTTCAAAATCTTTTGTAGTACCCATCCATTTTAACCTGGTTGCACTCAAATGCAAATATCACAGCAATCCAGGAGGAGGTAATCCTTTTTACACACTACCTAGACAGAGAGGCAACCTCCTCTCTATTCAGTCATTTATATAGCGTGTAACAAACATATTCAAACGTCATATTTCAATTTAGATGGACTCCTCCTCTTCATATGTCGCCGCGTTTCTGCCCACTGAGTCGGGCCTCCTCAAGACAAGGGTAACACAATTGAACACAAATACTCCTTTGGTCGGGCCACAACAGCTGCACAAAATCAGAACCAGAAGCCACCGTGCATCTGTACCAGAAGTATCCTGTCGGGGAATCTCACAAGACAGGATCTTAACTAGCCGGGACCAGTGTGCCGGACGTCCGGCACACTGGTGAGAGTAGCTCTTTCCCGGATGAAGTTGGCGGCAAAGAGGCCGTTCCTCTCGTGACGGCGTTTGAGTCCCGGACGTATTGTAGGAGACCACGTAGTGTTATCAGACAGAATAGAAAGCGTCCGTTTTCCTGCTGACCCCGTGGTGTTCACCCCAGTCCCGGCTAGTAAAGATCCTGTCCTTCTTGCACAGTACACTTCTAGGTAGAACCCCTGAGGGTACCTTTTGTTTATATAAGCACTACACCTTCGCTGGACAAACCAGAGGAGAAAGACTTCCATGCTTCCATGCTGACGCGAGATGCTGAGGTCCCAACACGCAGACACTACAACACTCAGTGGTCTCACATCCCTTGCAGGGGGCCATTTTGAGGCTAAGAAGGGGTCCTTAGCTCTCCCACATCTAGTAATGGGGTTGGCTCGATCCTAAGGGGATTCTTGGCTACACACCTGCACACATGCTAGGTACATTTAGGTACATCTATTTAGGGTTTGCATCGTAGGAGTACGCATTATTACTGTTATGTTTATATATGCCAGCATATATTCATTGTTGTAGCACTATGGTAAAATTCTACCTTTTCTTTACTCTATTGGTGTTCATAATCGTATATATCTGTTTCTGTCTTATGGTTGCTGCAGCACACAGATTTTATACTACAATGATGCTGGTTCAATAAATACTTATTGAAAACGTCCCCACCATTTATTCTGTGTATCTCTGAGAATAAGTGAGCACGTGTGACTGAGCAAAAAGTACTGTACTGTTTCCACAATCCCTGAGGGGTCAGGGTTGTCATGTTCAATAGTTACCAGAAGCTATTTGCTCCTCGGTAAGAGGGGCTCATAGTGGCATTGTGAGCTAGCTGGACTAACAGACTTGCATATCCTCTGGGGGTGTCTGGAATCAGTCTGGACACCAATCCCTTAGTTTATGTTGTCTAAACATGCAGATCCTATATAGATTTGTAGGAACTGCATGACACACTCAGCACTGATACGCAGTGCCATGGATATCAGGCAGATCCGTATGAAGCACTCTTGCACACACACAGCACCGTAATGCGGTGCAACTAATATCCAGCAGGTTAGTTGATAATGCACATGCAGACCCCGTAGCCCCAAATCCTCCTCCTGCTAACCCCGACTACCCTACACCTATGGACTGGAGATAAAGAAAACCTTCCCCCTGATACTAGGCTGATCGGGGCTGGAGTCACACTTAGTCAGGGTACCAGGGAAGCAGGTGGGACAGGCAGGAGGGCTAATCCGGCAGCAGTTGAAAAATGTAGGGTTTACCCACTAATCAGGAAGTTCACCGATGGTATGCAGAGCAGAAGCAGGCTGAGAGAAATAGTTGTTCAATCAAATGATTCCACAGTGTGCCCTCCAGTTCTGCGAAGCAGAGGGAGGGGTCACACAGTTTCTTGACCCGCTTCTCATAGGTCTCAGAAGCGTTCTTTATCCTAGTCAATTACTTGCATCACGAGGCCTGATACAGGCAATACTACCTGGCAATACAAAGTCATAGGGCCAGGTGAGGAGAGGGCAGTTGGTCTGCCGTACTGAGGCCACAAAACAGAGCAATCTATGAATGGAGGCTGAAGCAGGGGAGACTTTCGGAAGAAGGAGGCACCTGTAAGACACATATTGATCAAAGTAGTGCCAAGGAAATCCAGGCACCCCGTAACATGAATCCGCTCCGCTGTGCCTTCCTGGAAAAGAGGCACACTGTCTGGTGTGCATTTGTACGAGTTGCACCAGACAGTTCCAGTCACACTCAATGCAGAGTCGCAAACTCAGTATCTCCATGGAAATGAGGCACAACATCTGGTGAGAGTTGAGCTGAGTCGCACCAGACAATTCCAGTCACATACAACGAAGAGTTGCAAATTCAGTGCCTCCCTTGAAATGAGGCACAACATATGGTGCACGTTGATCTGAGTTGCAACAGACAATTCCGGTCACACACAAAGGTGCAAGTTCACAAATGCCACACTAGGTACAATGAGGCACTACTACGGATATGCCTTCACCTCCTAGGGTCGCAACCTGTGAATTGTACACCGCATGCAATGAACATGCAGTAGATGTATCACTCGAGAGATAAGCAGCCCGATCGATGAAGCGGGTCACGTGGGATCCCAAAACCGGTGAATCCGCTCACCACCAAGAAGACGCTTAGGCGTGTCGAGGCTCTACAATGCAGGGTCTACACTCCTTAGATGCTGGCAGTACTTTTGGGGCTCCACACCAGGCAATCCATCCTCCGAGCACAATACTTAGCTCCACGCTCACTCTGCGCTACTATTTAGGATCTAGCAGACGATGTGGGCACTTAAGACTGCACCGCTCTCCATGTGTCACAGGTAGATGGTGTGGGTTCCTCGCCGAAGGTCTTTGATGATCCTGAGACCTCTACAATGGAACAGGGGTCAAGCCAACAAGCCCTTGGAGAGCTCACTTCAGGGTGCCACACAACTGCCAGTTTTCAATCCAGGCCAGCTACTATTTAGGAAGGGTCCCTTCCAATGGCAGAGCTCCTCCTTGTGCCCCACAAATACCTCTGGCAGTGTGCACCAGGCAGTTCCATAATCTATGGTTCTATGTGCCCACAAGTGTATCTCTGCCCTGCTTAAGTGTGGCACCAGTAGTTCTACTTTAGTGTGAATTTGAAGTTGGGCTCAGCTCAGAGGGCTTCCCTTTGACCCACAGATGTCTCCCATAAATTTCAGTCCTGTCTGCCATGGGGCCATGGAATGCAGATCTTTATCTTTAGTGGAGCCATGACTTGGCTCCCAGAGGCCAAATGTTAAAACCTCTTTCTCCAATCCATCCAGCCAAGCCCTCAAATGCCAGAGGTGTGTCATTCCAGTTGCATGCCCAATGTTTATAGCTGTCTCTGGGGAATGCACAGATGTTCTCCCCCAGCCTCCAGTGTTGACTAGAGCCAAACGAAAAGGCACACAAAGATTTTTAGACCAGAGAAATCCCCACTTCCTAGAAGTGGCATTTCTAAGCTATCAAGGACAAATTACTCTTTATCACAGGAGAGGGTTTCTCATCGTGAATCCAATCATAGGAAATATTATGAGGCTGCTCCACTGTATGCCACTCTTGCAGTTTGAAGTAATCTCAGCCACTCCCCCCATGTTAACCTACGGGAAGAGCAAACCTCATAGGTAGTGGAAACATAATTTGGAATTCTTCACTACCTGTTTAGGGAACACACGTGCACCTGCCCTGCCTTTCACCTACCACTTCACCCATTAAGACTTACCCAAGGGGAGACCTAGTGATAGTGGAAGGTCCCCTCAGAATTGGCCAGTGGTTTAGAAAGGCCAAACTGAGCATTAGTCAATTGCACATACACAGGCCTGAAATGGCAGGCTTGACACATGTTTAAAAACCTCACAGGTGCAAGTGCACGCCTACAAGCCTTCAACAGTAGGCTGGAGATATTTAAAAACATTAGGTAAGCACCATTTCCTAACATGTGTAAGAAGAACGCATGCACTTGCACACTGCATTTACAGTGGGAAAGTGCCCAGAACCCTAAGGCCACTAAAAGAGATTCAGCAAAACCCTGGTGTTATCCCATGGGAAGGGCCAACCTCCTAGGTAGGGAAGGCCTACATGGGGGTTCTTTACTTCCTGGGCAGGGAACACCCATGTGTACCTGCCCTGCCTTTCACCTACCACTTGCTCCACCCCTCAGGGCTTACCCCAGGGGTGTCTTAGTGGTAGTGCAAGGCCCACTCAGGGTTGGCTAATGAGTTGGACAGGCCAACCTGAACATAGGCTCAAAGGCGTACCTACAGGCCTGCAATGGCAGGCTTGATACATATTTGAAAGGCTATTCTGGCACATGCACAATCAGAGCTACGTCCTACCATTAGCCAGTGCAGTACAAGCCCTGGGTATGTGGTGTACCTTTTTACAGGGCACTCACAGGTACAATACCTAAACTAATCAAGCAGGCACCACTTCCTAGCATGGGAAGGTAGGGCATGCACGATTTCACATAGCATTACATTGGGAATGAGCCTAGAGTCCCAAGGCCACGAAAAGAGAATCAGCACAAACCAGGAGGAGAAAAAGCAAAACCTTTTAGGCAAATCCCATAAGAAGGGCCATGTCCAAAACTTTGGCTGCCCATGGAAGCAGAGAAATGGGTCGGAAGTTAGTTAGATTGTCAGGGTCTGCGTTAGGTTGTTTTAATAGTGGGATCATGTTTGCTTTTTTTCCACACTGAGGTCACTTTCCCTGAGTGTAGGGAGGGGGTAAATAGTTAATGGAATGTAGAACCAAAGCAGTCTCCTAAGAGGGTCATGACTTGAGGGGAAAGGGGTCACACGGCGAGAAGGATTTACAATGGTGATTAGTTTTCCTAGCTCTTAGATTGAAGGAGAGACGAATTGCTTGAGTTTGGCCTTGACATGCAATGTGGGGGCAGTAAAGACAATAACTGATAAACTGGCCTGTGCTAAAAGCAGTTTGTCCAGAATTTTCTATATTTTAGCCTAAAAAAATGTGGTTGGGAATTATCTAACCCCCATTAGTTTGATGGGGAATGCAGTGCAGTGCATTTAGGGTCCGTGAAAGTGGATACACTGACCCTAAATGCACTGCACAGCAGTTTGTCCAGAATTTTCTGTATTTTAGCCTCAAAAAAGGTGGTTGGGAATTATCTAACCCCCATTAGTTTGATGGGGCATGCAGTGCAGTGCATTTAGGGTCAGTGAAAGTGGATACAATTTTAAAAATGTATTTTGCATTGTTATTAGCTTTATTAATTTTGTAAGTATAAAAAGAGGAGAGTGATTACACAATTATATAGTCAAGTATGTACAAAATACCATGTGTATGAGAAGAAACATCTTGTTAAGTAGTGTCAGTAAACACAATACTTGTAAATAGAGTACATAATGCAATTGTAATTAGCCAATGTTTTAAAGTTCCACCTTGCATTTATAGTAAATTAGACATGTGTTATTAAGAGGGGGGTAGGACAGTATAAGGTAGATTCTAATTGTTGAAGCTGATTATGTCATCCCTTTCAACAAGGGTTAATGTTAATTCCCTTGAAAATACTCAAATTCATGATCAATTGCCAACCTCCAGTCAGCCACTTTCAATTTTATATTTCATAGTGTTTCTATACAACACAGTTTTAACTCTGTATTTCCACTCCTGTGGTCAATACTTGAAAAAATAGTTCACAGTTGTTGCCACTTGCTGGTCGTGGTATCCATTTTGATTCCTACTTCAACTCAATGTCCATACTAAAACCGTGGTTAGTCTCTGAATCTGTTAATAGTGTGTTTAGAGCACTCCGGTCATTATCACGGTCTATGATTGACAGTAGTAGGGCAGTGTCCTGAATATCTTATATGGTGTGTTTGTTACAATATCTAGGTGATATTGTACTTGGTTTCTCAATATGTGTATGCAAGCTAAATAGACTGATAAGACATGTCACCATAAATTACACAACAACCCGACCCCTATTTAAAGCAGAGTTTTATCTGAAACTCAAAAATTTGTTAGACAGGAATCTCTTAAGTGATGATGAGTGCTTATATTTAAGAGTGGATAAACCCAGATCCCACTCTGTACACACGCTACCATATTAATGTCGTTCCCACCTGGTAGGCCCATTATATTGGGTACTATCTCATCAACAGAGAACCTCTTAGAATATGTAAACATATTTCTTAGACAATTTGTAATTAACCTTCCTTTGAATATTTGAGACACAAAACATGTTTTGAACCTAATGAATGATGTTACATGGGGAGATAATATGATGCTAGTGATGTTGGATGTAGTATCTTTGTATACAAATATTGCCCTTGAGTGAGGACTCCATGCTTAAAACACTTTTAGAACAAGTGACCATTAGATTTAATGGAACACAGAAATACTCCTGGACATGAAAAAGCTAATCTTCGAGAATAATACTTTCCTTTTATTGGCGACTGATATTGACGGATACAAGGGACTAGTATCTAAATTCCTGGATGGAAATGTGTGCTTGATGGTGACCTGTACATTTTGGACAGTACGTGGCTGTTAAACAAGTGATTTTCATCACTCAAAAGTCAAATAAATTGAAAAACTGTTATGAGAAAATGCCCATTTTTGTATGGTCACCCCCATTGTTATTGCTGAATTGTATGGCTGGTTATAAGATTCTGCACAATGTTGCACTGCTTTCTAGTGCCTAGTGAATGTGTTTTGAGCCCTAAAACATGAAGAAATCGGCTGATCCCTATTTTAACTATTGTATTTATTCAACTCTTCTAAAAGTCCACAGTACATGGTGTGGCAACTGTACCGATGGCATAGAAAGATAAATGTCACCTGTGGACTGCAGTACTTATTGCGACAACTATAAGTGTGAAAAGAAAAATATGTCTGCAGGCTTACCATTGTAGCCTTACTGCTGCGGTTTAATAAACCTGCAGTGTGACCTTTTAAATGTACCCTTTTGGGGATAAAAATGTCCCTTTTAAATAATAGTAATTCACCTAATGCAGGCCTTGTAGCCCACAAAGTAGTGTGCATGGAATTTAAGAGTGGGACATGTAGAAAATGCATGTTAGTATTTCCCTACAGTGATGAGGACCCAAAAGCTATTTGTCACTATATAGAAAAACAAAGGACAGATTAAAATACTAATACTGCAACCTTGAAAAAGGGACCAGCTATAAAAATAAATAAATCACTAATATTAATAGGTATTACAAATAAACAAAAAGGAAAAGTAGCTTTTAGAAAAGTGCCCTTTGACTGCCTGAGCTTTCAGGAGGCTAATTTGAATTGGGTCTCAAGCTATTCCTTGCCAGTGCTCAGCCTTGAATGAAATATGAATGAAATGTGAAATTCCTCCCAGGAGTGCACAATAGGCTGCCATGAAAGGACGGAGATGACTCCTCTGAGCTCAAAATAATATGCAGGGTGGGGCTGTGCCATTCCTGTTTACACCACAGTATCAATTTCTGCATCCCAGATATGTCTGAATCACATGTAAAAGTGTTGCACCCTTTAAAAGGAGCATACAGGATGGTAGGATATGGCTTGTTATTGTTTGCCTGGTTGGTGAAGTATCCTGCATTTGACCAAACACATCTCTGTCTCTGGGTTTGTTGTGAGTACACTACCTGCTCCAAACTGGATTTTAGTTTTAGATGTGGGAGAATACTATGACTACCATAGTACACTCCACACTCACAGCCCCAACCTCAGAGTCCAAGATTAGTGTGGTGAAGACCTTCACAATCTTGGATTTGCTGTAACACATTGCATTCTGGGCTTGTTTGCAGTAAAGCAAACAGGAACTACTGCAAAAGTAGGTAGGTCAGGGCTTGGGAATATTTAGTTCATTGGTCAAAGAGGAACTAGGAGTGTCTCAGGGAGTCCCTTAACCTCAGGCTGGTGTGCCCTAAAAAGCTGTACCCTCACCCATCCTTCCCCAGAAGACTGCTGGACTTGTGAAAGCTGGCCTGAACCTGTTATACCTGGCATTTGTGACCTGTGAGAAAGGCAGAGGAGGATAGACCCCCTTACACTTGAAATTCAAGACACAAAGGTCTCCAAGAATCGTATGGCTAATCCCCAGTGTGGCTTCATGTACATCCAAAAAGCTGAAGAGGACATTTCTGTGAAGTATCCCAGTTGCCCAGTGGCAACTGGACCTGGACTGGACTTTGCTGTTGCCCTCTACCTGACTTCCTGAAGGTCTGTAAGTGCTCCCTGGTGGCCTTGGAAGTGTACTTCTGTGGTTTTGTGGGCACCAGAAGAAGTTTGGACACTTTTTCAAAACTTTGATTAAGATCTACAGACCTTTCAAAGGGATCAACTGCGCTAAGTATCCGACTGGCAGTTCCACAGTGACAGAAGGTATTTCACGTTTGTCCGATGGGGAGAAGAGATTTTTTTCAGAAAAACAACTGAGTTGCTTTTCGGAATAGTACTTGGACCAATCTAGTTGATGACCCATGCTTCATCGGCCTAAAATTATGCCTAGATCCTGGTGTACTGCTACCATTGACTACCAGTGGTGTTTTACGTTTTTTGCAGCTATTTTCACTTAAATCTTTAAAAAATCATAATGTCCAGTTCTCCTTATTGGATATTTGTGTTTTTGGTGTGATTTTGTTTATAAAATGTTACTCTATTGTTCTAAATTGGAATAGTATACTTATTGTATTGTGTTTTTGACTTTTTACCTGTTTTGCTACTTCTAAAACTTTACATATTTTCTCTACTTTAATTCTGTTTACTCTGTGCCACAGCAAGCAGGGATTGACCTCATTTTTTAATTTCTGAAACCTTTGACTGGACCTAGAGAGCTAGTGACATTATTACTTGTGGTGGAGACCATTTTACCATAACTAATGTAACACTTTCTCTCATAAGTTTAATATCAGGGTTAGAATGTAGCATTTTTGGATTATTTGTGCAAACTGTTAATGGAACAGATGTTCAGTGCATTTATAATGAAAGTAAGGAAATGGAAGAAGATCAACGGCCTGGCTAATAAAGCAGTATAACTGGGGACATGGCCCTCTTGACCATTTGCATTGTTTTATTTATTTATGTTATTTATTTTACATATGAGGAAGCAAATAAATAAAGGTTAAGTTTTGCTTGGGGGTATTGCCCAATGGAAAAGAGTGAACTATTTTGTTCTTATACTTGTGTCGTAACGCTGTCACAGTTGCATCAACGAAATGGCCCCTAGTAGACACACTATTTATGTGCCACTAAAAAGGTGAAGCAAAGTTAGCGCACCCCTTATAGTCACCCTTTTGTGTAGGTGATGATGGGTCACATCCACCCCTCATTAAATGCTCAACATAATGAGTGCAGTCACAGCCTGCTCCCCTCTGTGATGGTTTGCTGGCCGCCTCCAAAGGAATGGTAGCGTGTGCATGCAGAAAAACTGACAGCATGCCAGCTGTCAATTTTTCTAAATTCACAGACTATACTCTGGCCGTTGAAGGGATCCTGAAGGTATTCACAAGGAATAGGACTACACTGACCCTCAAGTGGGCAGTCACGGTCCCATCAAGGCTCGTGGGTACTCTGTGAGCAGAAATAGAAAGCTTCATTTTGAACTGCTGCTCCCTGTTTCTCTGCTGAACCCTCAGCATGCATTAACTTAGAGAGATGGCAGATGCATTGGAAGAATTATATTTTTTACAGGTTTAACACACAGTCTCAGTCAGGGTTTACTGCTCCTAAAGAGGTAATGAACTTGGTGTAAATCTGAACCAAGAATCTGTGTGTCTAAACAGGGTTATGAGTGCCATATTCATATCCACCTATCCATTATTAAATAGCAATGTTTAGATGTTCAGAATACCACCCACCATATATATGCACAACCTACAAACAGGATGTTCTACTGCTTAACTCTCCGATTAGTTTGAGGGCAAAAATTGTGACTGCATTTGCAGAGAGCTGACCCAGAGTAAACTTTGTTAATCATAGGTGAGTACAGCATCATGTTGATTGATTGGTGGTTACTCAGTTTGGTCTCCGATTTGTAGCAAATGTCATGTTGCGAACTCACAGTTTGGAGGACAATGAACAGCATTGTAGACAGTATTTGATGTTCAGTGACCCGTCAAATTACATATGGTGCATGGTATTTGTGACTGACATAAACCTTCTCTGCCATGTCAGAGAATATTCCACTCCTCAGAAGCTTGCAGAATGTTAATGAGTGTCCTCCTATATTAGAAATATTGGACTTCCAAACAGATAAACCACAGCCCGAAGCACCTCTTTCACCTATAGCATGACTAGTGTTTTGCAGTTGTAGTAAATTGTAATTGCATTTGTACAGCACTTATTACCCCATATGAGGCGCGCGAGTGTTTGGGTGTCTCTTCTATACATTTTGTTGAACTGTATTTATTAGTACTTGTTACCACGCTTTGGGGTTGATATGTGATCGTCCTGCCCAGTTTGAACATACTTCACTCACAAGACTCGTGCTCCTGAGGGTCACTTGCAAACCATCATTTTTCAATTGTGGAGTGAATTTAAATCGCAAGTAAACATGTTACCTAGAACAAGCTTACCGGCCATTAGTCCCTGAACAAGTCAGTGGTCGATTCCAGCTTTCCATGGGAATTTTCATTCAGTAGGGCCTGCTTGGCCAGAAGCTCTCCAAAAAAATGCATTCTGCACTCTTGCCGTCTTATCCACATCTCATCATGTACTTTGTAATAGTTATGAACGTATGATGTGAGAATTATCTCTATAAATATTCAGGCTAAAGTTCTCTGGGCAAAATTAATTAAACCTATGCAAACAACTAGAAGAGTGATTGAACTTCAGCTCCTTAATACAGCTGTGAGCTCCGGCAAACGGAAAGGAAACAGGTCTGGTGAAGAAAGTTGTCCTTTAATTCACAGCCTAACTCCTTCTCCTTCTTGCAAATTCATGTTCCATTTTGGTGCAGGGTTCCTATGCAGGTTTCTAATAATAGGAGGCCCTTATCTTAGGGATTTTACTTTCAAACAGTGTTCAATTGTATATTACAGCGGCATTAAAGAGCTTTTCAGTTTTGACGTCTGTTAGCCCTTATTAATGCTACATTGAGTTTTAATAAAATAATCTTATTCGGCGAATATAATTTCCATAACATTAACTTTAAGAGTTTAACCAGCCCTTGAACAAATCCCTCTTAAAGAGATGAAACCATTCCCATAGTTGACATATTACTTTTCAGCTGACGAAATATCACTGACAACCGTTTGAAGAGATTATAGGAACACTTTCCCATAGATTAAACTTTATTAGCCAGATTGATGTTGGTTTACTGTGCAAGGAATAAGTAATATGAAAGTGTGGCATTTTCATATGAATATCAAGCTTGGATAGAGAGCGTGTGAACTTAATGAATGTTAAGATGTACCAAATATCAACATATTATTTGCATGAAAACACACAGAATATGCAAGCTATTTCAGAACAAAAAGACATTTATGAATGTGAAGCATCTCTTTTCTTGGAACAAAGATGAAGCTGAGAATTATGTTAATAGCAGTGAATGACTGACAGCATGTTAAAAGTATCCTTCATTTTAGGATTTAGCAATATGAGTTTGAACAATTACAGATGAAGTACAACTGGAAAATAAGAACTGCATCATTGAAAAACTGCATGCATTCTCATATCTCAGCCTTACCTTTGATAATACTTGTCACTGGTCACATTTGTTGCCATTCGCAGGGGGTCTTCCTTGATTTTGCAGCCAAGTTCGGCAGCACGCCTTACCAATACCTTGCTAGAAATATATAGAAGATAGTGTATCTCAATAGCTAGCTACATTACTAATAGTAGGTGTTTGGTAAGTGAAAGAACATATGTTTTGTTGTCGCCTTGTGGTCTCCCGCAAATTGTTTCTTGTCTCTCTTGTCATGAGGAGCTTCTGCTGGATTATTTTATGACTTTTCTGAGCTTATATCTGGGCTTTTGATGGTTTATATCTGGACCAGCCTGGCCACTGCTAAGAATCATAAAATCATTAAGGATAGCTTGCAATGTGTAATATTCACATTCACAAAAGGCATATAGCATGAAAGGCCACTTTATAAGGACAGGTTTATAGTTGGATGAATTGCTTCTAATACAAATAAAAACATAGTTTCAGCCTCGCTAATGCATCAACATCCTAACAAAATCCCCCTTGAACAACTTCCCAAAGTGTACAAACCATTCCCCAACCAATTCCCCGAACCTTGAAATTCATTCTTTCTTCTTTCATTCACCAACCTTCCCTTGCATTCGTCTCTCTCTCTCACCCTACCAAGCATCCCCAAGTGAAACTTTCTTGCCCTGACCCAAAGCCCCAAACTTTATCTCCCCCTTGTACTCCCTCCTTTACCCTGAGGAGTGGATACCCTGACTCTCCACCCCAACAAACCACCACCTACACAAGCTAAAATACAATAACCTATCCTACTGTGGTATGACTTCTGACTCCTGCTCACCTTACTTCTTAACTGCACAGTGGGTGGGTGGCTTCAAAAACCTTTCCCTGCCTGCCCACGTAAATGGGGTCAGCAAGAGGCTGAACTCTTCACGATGGTGTCTCTATATGCCCTGTCAGCCAACCCCACCCCTACTGTCCCTAAGCCTATCATCTGCCTTGCCATTTATGGCCCATTCCAAAACCATGAAATCACCCGGGGGAGACTGGCTTTCCCTTTGCTCCCCCAGGTCCCTTCATTGTGCAATAATCACATTCCAAAAACAGCATATAACATAAAAGGCCACTTTATTAGGACTGGTTTGTAGTTGGATGAATTAATTCAAAATCAAAAAACAACATAGTATCAACCTCACTAATACATCAAATTCCTGACAAACCCCTACTTAAACAACTGCACATAGAAGACAAACCATTCCCCAATGAAGTCCCCCTACTTTGAACCTCATTCTTTCTTCTTTCATTCACCGGGCTTCCCTTGCATTCACCACTCTCTCTGTCTCCCACCCTACCAAGCATCTCCAAGTTAAACCTCCTTGTCCTGCTCCAAAGTTCCAAACTTTGACTTGCCCCCATGTACTCCTCCCCTCCCCCTGAGGGGTGAATATGCCCACACCTGACTCTCCATCCCCTAAACTACAGCCATCCAGGAAAACCACGCAGGGTGCTTTACTGCCCCACAACCCTGCAGATCATATGCGAAAAGTTACTACTGATAAACGCCTTTGCACCAAACGTTTTCCCTCCACAATTTTCTCACAAACTCCTTCAATTCCATCATGTGATAAGCATTGCCAAACTGAGACAAATGAAAACCACCCTCCCTAAACAAGAACATATCTTCTTCCTTAATGCTATTGTGTGATATAACATTGATGTTAACTTACATACAAAAAACTCTCAGGACTCTGTTCAATTTCCTCCTAACTTTGTCAATAGCTGCTTGTTTGACCGCTCCTCTCCTATGTCTTCTTGGCACAAATTCCATCCAAATCAAACATGTCCCCGAAAACTTTCTCTTTATCAATTGCAAATCTTCTTTCATCTGTTTTACCAGTGTTAAATCTGATAATTTAACCAAATCATTTTCTCCCAAATGTATTAACATCATATCAGGGCAGCCACTCTCAGTCACAATCTTTACTAAAAAAGGCAATAAGCTGCCCGAATGCATCACACTTCTTGCCCACCGGATCACCTTGTGTCTGCTACTAGGAAAACCAAGACTCTGTCCGTAGATTTGCTGATCTGCATTTTTTGCAACCCAACACATAAAAGAATGTCTTATTGTTCAGATTGACATCTTACTCCTTGAAAGGACTTTCACACAACCTATAGCAAAAGAGCAAATTGACCATGAAAATATTAAACATATCTTCCCTATGTCCTATTTCTTACATAACATTCCTAAGATTTTGATTTCCATCTCCTTATTTGTCTTATCTGACCCCAATTTCAACACAGGTTCGCTGCTTCTGTAGCTGCTCCAATTCAGAATTTATGTGCCCCGTAACTGGTTCTAACCCCAATTTGGTCAAGGCCAGTCTCATCACTGATAATAAATTAGACGCCGTAACCCTTCCTGCCCCCTCATGAGAGAAAATTTCATCCTCTCTCTGCCTATGGCAAACAATAAATCATTCCCATTCCATCGCTGGACAGGCTTCTGTTCTTCCTCCTTTGTTGAGCGTTAACTATTTTTTCCTGCATAGGTGATCTGTTTTTGAACTACTTTACCATATCCTGAACTTGTCACCTTCCAATCAAACTCCATTATGGTGTATTCCTCTTTCAACTTAGAACCTATTAACTCAGAAACCCTAAAGGCACCAAAAAAACATCCACAACATAAATAACCTGAAAATAGTAACTTCAAAGAAATTATAGCAGCACTCTGGTAAGACTTGCAAAAATGTTTCAGCAAATTGAACATTACTAGATATCTCAACCTAGTAATTGATCCTCACTCTCTAGCAATCACCCAAAATTCTCTGTACCGATTACCTGTCTGCTTGATCATATCTCCAGTATAGCTTTCCATGAAATTACACACCTTCTAATTTACCAGGTATTGTAGTTGGAGATAAACCCTTGTCTATTAACTGCAGGACAAAGCATATCACCCTACCCTCTTTAGTCTCATGCTCACCCACAATCCACATCTGTTCAACTGACACAAAACTCTTAAGCTCCTGCCATGCCTGCTGATAACTCCTCCTGGATTCTGCTATTGACTTTTCAACTAACTCAATAACTCTTATTCTCCCATGCCCAAATGTCTTGTGTTAACTGTGTCTTCATGTCTTTTGCTTCTGGTGCCAGCATTCAAAATCATTGCCACTGTGAACGAGGCTAAGCATAAGCTATATTATTGTTGACACCTGGCACGTGCTATGCCCAAAAAACAATGTTGAGCCACAAACAAGGTCGCATATATTGTTTTAACAATCTTAAAACCCTAAGGTTACTTGTTTTCTGTTTATTCACCAAATCCACAACTGTATTTTCCACATTGAACATCACTAATATGTTTAATAATTCTTTGCCACAAATAACTCAAGCTATAACTAAGGGAAAGCACTCCAAAAAGGCAATGCTCCTTACCTGTCTACTCCACTGCTTCGGCCATTTCTCAGCACTCCACCTTCCTTCCCAAAAAAGGACAAAGCCATGAGTCTCTGAAGCATCTGAAAAAATGTGAACTTGCCTAATTGTGTTCTCATCCAGGAAAAACATAAAACTTCATTGAACTTTTCAAAAAATGTCCTCCAACTGAATAAATCAGCTTTCACTGCCAGGGAAATTTTTACTTTGTGGTGTGGTAAAGTTGAACCTGACATTGCCATGCCACTTGCATTGTCCAGAAAATCTCTTATATATAAAGGTTTAGTCAGTGGCAGCCTCGCCACCATTTGCTCTGTGTCAAGTTTGATGCCCAAAAACGTCAGCACAGTACTAGTGACAGGTAGGGATGGGAAGACTCCGCGGAGTGGCCCAAAAACAATCCATGATTCTACAGAGTTCCACCTGACCCTGGTTATTATAACCCATGTTGGTAAATACTTATTGCGTACACATTTCAGAAAGGCATTCTTTTCAAAAGCAATCAATGGCACCCATGCCCCACACTCTTGAGGAAATTATTTGATAAAACTATTTCATATTTTCATTCAAAGTGGCCACTAAATTTGGACAGACATGAATTTTTACTGGTAAAACTATTTAGCTTACAAAAAATAATGTGGGAAAATAGAGTTTCAGTAAAAATGTATCATTTGTGCATCACCAAGGAAAGTATCCTGATTTGTTTTAATCCTATTAAAATCTTTGCTCCTATCATACTTCAGAATTACAAACACATGCTTCATTTGTGCTTTGGCAATTGTTGATGTATTTTAGCATATGTGTATAGTTCATTCACAGGATTATAAAATGTTTTGTATTAGAAAAAATTGACATCCTGCTGTCTTTCCTTTTCCTTCCTCTACCCCAGCAATATTGTCACCTAGGTAACATTTACAAAATCCTTTCACTTTGCAGTGAGTAAACACTAGTTTCCAAATAAGCAGCAATTTGTCAGAAGACATAGCCTGACAATTGACCTTTGCTTTGAACACACAAAAAATGAGACAAGATAAGCACAAAATGTAAATACATCTTTAACGCTCGTTCACCTTTTCCAGCATGTTTTTTTATCTGGGGTGCAGCAACACACACACACCTACTTCCACGCCTATGTCTGCGTGCATCTATGCACTACAATGGCAATATTCTTGGTAGACTGTAGTCTACGTTTCGCAGATAACGAAAAATCGGACATGCAACAACTGTAGCTTCCCCACCTTGTGAATATGAACAGGAGTTTATGCATCAACTGAAATTTCTCTAACGTCTGAATATAAACTGTCTTTATATTCATTCATATAGTTCACTTTGAGTTTTATCTCCTATGGCGTGAATATTCCAAAAGACAGCATTTAGGAGAGCATTGCAGAAAACGCATTTTTATTTGAAAGTACGGGCAGCTAAGAAATGGTTTGATTGACTAAATTGAAAAGAAACATTTTACTATGAATTAGTGGCCAGCAGTTGAAACGTGTCTGAAGCTATGAGATTTAAAAATGCATTAAATAAACACATACGACTAGCTTCGAGTCTTTTACACATTATTATTATTGATCAATGCTTGATAAATAAAAAAAAAACGAAAAAAGCCTAAGCTACCTGTATTCTCTCCATAAGTATTTGAGCACGCTCATTAGAAGTACAGAAGATAAAATGTTCGCTCCAACCACGGCTTTCTGATAAGGAATACGTTATTTTATTGTTAACAGTTGATGAAATATTTCTTATCGGAAAAAAACTCAGTTTTGAGAACATGGTTTTACAAGCAGCGATCAAGACAGCACTTCTCTTGAGGCAACTTACGTGGTATGGTCTAATGGACAATTGGATTTAATGCAGCCTGCTAAAAGCTTTTTGGCATATCGTTGTGATTTTTCTAGCAGACTAAAATAGCTAGTGACCAGAACAGAAGAGGAATGTCATGTAAATTGCATATATAATGTCTGTGCTCTCGTTATCATCTGAATGGTCTTTGATAAATAATAGTGCTGGAATAATTGCTTCAAATATCCACTTCCTGGGCTACATCAATCATTGCAGACATTTAAAAAGGCAGACTGATATTTACAAAGTTCCCAGCGAGTACAGAATGAGTACAAGTAAAGAGTCCAAATACCCAATACAATCAGAAACTGTTCAACTTAATGAACATGGTGCAAATATGCTAGCACTCTGCCCTGTAAGGTAGTTGAAACATTAAGAACAGCAACATTTAAGGCACTTCAATGCTGTATACATACATATATTAACTGAAAAATCCAAAGGTTAAGGTGACGTTAAAGTTAGGTGAAAACTTTAGTGCCAGTGTAACGTTTTAAACTAAAAAAAAAGCACTGAAATTCACCAGTTATAGTTATCTCTAGTAACTATAACTTGTGCCCCAAGCTAACTATAACTCGATCCCCCACCTTCTCATCAATTAAGTTATTTCAAATGTTGCAGTGATGTTATCAATGATATCATAGAACATGTCATGAGTGATGCAATATTGGAGAATATTAGCAATGCATGGATGGGGATGACTTTTAGTTACCTTAGGGCACGAGTTATAGTTATTAGAGGTAACTATAACTGATGAATTACAGTTTTTATTTTTTACCTTAAAACGTTACGTTGGCACTGAAATTTTCACCTGACTATATATAATGTCACTTTAGCGTTTTGGTTTTTGCAGTGAATTCCTAGGGATTTTATGTAAAGTAATATTTTATTATTGTACGTAAAGCCAAACTCCTCCACGAGCAAACAACCCCCTCCAGTCAGCTGCAGCGCATGGTGGGTCTCAGCAATTTAAAGAAAAAAAATATTGGGGAGGGGAGCGTGCTATTTCCCTGCCCAAGCCTTTATTGTCCCGGTAACCTGATACTCCAGGCCCATTTTATTTAATTAATGAGAGATGCAGCGCCCCCTCCCCAAGCCTCCAGTGGCCCCGGGAACCAATCTCCAGGGCCTTTTCTTTTTAAAAAGGGGAGGTGGGTGCATGGCCTTCATCCCCAAGCCAGTATTGTCCAAGGTCGCCCCTCCCAAAAGTTATTGTTTGGACCCAGGGAATGGGATCCCCAGGACGCATTTGGGCTCATGGAGGGGGGACGCGCACCCACCCTCCCCTATTACAATATATTTCAGCCCTGGGGGATGGGTACCCTGGGCCTCTTAAGGCTCACACCCCTCCCTTTTTTCATAAATTTGGCTCCAAGGAATGAGGATCTACGGGATCCATCTGTGGCTCAGGGAGGGGGGCCACAAGCCCATCCCTAAAATAACATAAAAATGAAAATGCAGACATCGCTATCATGCACAGTGTTCTGAGAAATTATGTCATTTTAGATGTCATAAGTCTTATTATGATTGCTATGATTTCACATGCTATAAGTTATATAATATGCAAGGATATAAGCAGTGCATGGAGAAACAGCAAGTTATAGTTAATGTAGTGTGGCGATTGATGCAAGAAGAATGTATACGGACGTGTGCCTTATAGTGAATTTAAGGTGCTGCTTAAATTTTAAATGTACGTTCTACCTAGTAGCGCCTTAATTAGAAATGTAAGTTAGAGGTATAATTTATAATTTTTCCAGTTTGTATAGTTTATGTTGGGTTTATATTTAAAGAATACAAGTTTTCCTAACTATAATTTTCTTTAACCTTTGCTGTTTTCATTAAAGTCAAATGGTTTTTATTTTGTAATAAAAATGTGTTCCAAATGATATTGTCATACCTTGTTGTGTCATAGAGGCTAGTGTTGTCGAGTGCAACACAGTGGAGTGGAGTAGAGTGGAGTAGCGTTGAGTGCAGTGGACTAAAGTGTTAGATAGTGGAGTGGCGTGATGTGTTGTATAGTGGAGTGGAGTACTGCATAGTGTAGTAATGTGTTGTATGTACAGTGGAGTGGCGTGTTGTACAGTACAGTTGAGTCTTGTACAGTGGAGTATGGCCGACTGTAGTATTGCGGAGTGGAGTGGAGTGAAGTGCCATTGTGACATAGAACTGAGGAAAGTGTCATAGGATGGCATAGAGTAGAGTAGAGTGTTGTACAGGGCTATTTTTCAGAGTACAGTAGATTGTTGTAGAGTGGAGCGGCATACATTGGAGTGTCAGACAGTGGCGTACAGTAGGATAAACTGTTGTACAGTGTGGTTGAGTGGAGTGGCGTAGCCTAGAGTGGACTTAAGTGCCATATAGTGGAGTGGTGTCTCATATAGTACAGTGCCATGGAGTATAGTCCACTGTTGTGGCATAGCATACAGTGTAGTAAAGTGCTATAGAGTAAAGTGGCATATCATACAGTAGAGTGTTATGCCGTGTTGTAGAGGGTGTTACACTGTTGTCGAGCGGAGTAAAGTCTATTGGCATAAAACGGATCATAGTGTTGTACAGTGGAGTGTGTGAAAGTGTCATAGAGTGGAGCACAGTGTATTGGAATAAAGTGGAATAGAGTGTTGGGCAGTGGAGTGAGGTACAGTAGACTAGAGTGTGGTACAGTGTGCTACAGTGGAGTGGCATACAGTGAAATAGTGTAAAATTGTGGAGCGGAGTGGCATTCAATGGAATAGCATACAGTGGAGTGGCGTACACTCTAATAGCATAGAGTGTAGTAGGGTACCGTGGACTGCCCTTAACTGGATTGGCATACAAGTGGTGTAGAGTGCAATTATGGACTGTGATGCAGCAGTGTAGCATACAGTGGAGTGCCATAAATTGGAATAGTGTATAGTGGAGTGGCATAGATTAGAGCGGCATACAGTGGAATAGCATAGATTGGAGTGATGTACAGTGCACTGCCATAGAGTGAAATAGCGTAGAATGTAGTAGCATACCGTGGAGTGGTGTACGCGGTAATGCCATACACTGGAGTGGCATACAGTAGAGTAGGGTAGAGTGAAAAAGCATTGAGTGGAGCTGCGTAGGGTGGAGTTGCATACAGTGGAATAGCGTAGTGTTGATTGGCATAGAGATGAGTAGTATACAGTCATTGACTGGAGTGGCATTCAGTGGATTACCATACAAGGGAGGGCATAGAGTGGAGTGAATTACAGTGGATTAGCATAAAGTGAAGTGGTGTACAGGGGAGTGGCATAGAGTGGAGTGCCATAGAGTGGATTGGCGTTCAGTGGAATAGCGTACACCTGAGTGCCGTACAGGCGTGTGACATATAGTGGAATAGCATAGAGTAGACTAGCATACACTGAAAGTAGCGTAGAGTGCAGTGGCATAGAGTGAATAGCTCACTGTAGAGTAGTATACACTGAAATAGAATACAGTGGATATCATGGCCACCCAGTTTACAGAGTCAGGTATTTCACAGAACATCTCATGGGGTTGGTCTTTTTGGGTACGTTTGTGGAGATACAAAATGTTGGTTCCCAAAGCTTTGAAGGGAGGGGAGAGTCATAAGTCTTAAAATGTAACAAACTGTAACAAACAAACATAATTTAAGACTGTTGGTAAAAGGAAACAAGGTTGTCAACTAATTTCTTATAAGTCAACTTTGAAAGCACAGTGCAATCTATCTGGAACAATCCAGGATGTTTTGGAACAAGACAAAAGGTTCGGGAGCAAACCATTAGGTTCTGGAACAAGCCAGTAAATAGACATTGACAGCACATGGCATCCTATCTGGACAAAGCGAGGATCCTCTGCAACTAGCCAGAAGGTTATGAAAACAGTCATGTGATGGTGGATGCCATCTTTGATTTCAGGAGGGTATAAATACCACTCCCTTGGACCACACTAATTGATAGGCAATCGAAGTTCCATAGAAGACATCACCTGTGTTTCTCCTGCTGATCGAGCTTACCTGCCCATTCAGGAAATGTTCTCCCTCTGTGAACCTTGTACTTACTGAAGATAGTTCTTTATGATATGCAAGAGATAAAAGAGACAAGAGAAAGCTAAGCACATTTATTGTTTACCTCCTTCATGCGCACATGCAAGTCAGGAATTTGAGACAAAGGAATCATGATTGAGCATCAGTAAAAGAACATGGTGGACAAAAATGCAAGATACTTGATTATTTGCAAGGTACTTAATAATTATCAAGTGAATCATGCATCTGCACTAACCAGAGAGAAACATTAAGGAAACTTAATTGTGTTAAATGCAGTAGGAGCTACTTAAAGAAACACAGACATGGTCAAGACTTCATAGGCATTTAATATGTGATCACAGGGGCACAAGCAAAGATAGCAGATTTCCCAATACGCAGAATCTTTACAAGATCTTTTATACCCAAAAAACACAAGAAGGAGTGTTAAACACATGTCCAATATCCAATCATGTTACAGTAAAAGGTAATTTCTTCACTATTATGGACTAATACATGGCGTGTTCCTGATCGAAAGACACACTAATTACACAATCATTAAGCATACGACAAATCAGAGCAGAGTGACATCTTGTGCCATAAGCTTGGAATCAATATGGCAGCTGGTGTGATTTCCACATGGCAACTGCATGTGCGTCAGCAGACAGTATTTGGACAATACCTGGCTGGTCAAATGCAGACACTTGGTCCTTGCCATCAATCTGGGAAGCTGTTGCTGGGCTAAAGCGGAAGTGAGTGTCACATTAGGTGTCCTTGAGCAAGCTTTGTGTTACAAGGTCTTCAGCAGGGTACATTAGTTTAGCTGTGGTTATTAGACTCCTGCACACATTTTGCAGGCCCTGTCATCATTGAGTATCACAGGATAGGACAACCAAAATGGATTCCAGACAATACCAAAATGGATTCCACATTCCCTTCCACTGATAATCAATGATGTACTCCGTATTCCTAATTCTACTGGCACTGCCCCGTATCCATCATTGTTGGTTCTAAATGTTATGTCTGACATATGGGCAGGAGCTAACTTAGGTAATAATTACTATTGCTGTGTTGCATTATCATTAGTTCCTCTTAGTCACTCCATGGTGGTTGCCATAGTGTACAGCTATTTGTGGTAGTTTGTATTGACAAAGAGTACACATGGGATATGTTTGATAATAACAAAACCAAGATATTTATCTGCTACCTGTGGTTACTAGATTACATAATACATGCTCTTATGCATTATATTTCACTTTCAATTCAACATAGGTCTGCCTTAAACATGTTTGTAGTTTGAAATAAAAGGTATTTGTTCTTAATCCACAGCTGCACAGTAGCACAAATATCTGTTGACACCCACAGCCATTTCTGGGCGGGCCTTGAAGAAGGGTTCGGTATTGTTGTTTCCATAAATTTCAAAAGAAACCTTAAAAATAACACATTTCCTGTACCTTCTGTGTTGCGCCAGAGGTCCCCAGTATTTAATGTAACAGCTATATTACAAAGGAGGTTACTAGTTCAAATCCAGAACAAGTCCCCCCAGCTATGTCTTTCAGCCAGAACTGCAGGCAATGAAGGTGGTGAAGCAGGTGCCCCTGGTCCTTGCTGGTACTCCAATTGTGGGGGCACATTCTTGGTGTGACGGCCGTGCCATGCTTCCTGGAGATCAGCCCCTCACACTTTGCAACTGTCTCAGTTATAGAGGGACCTGCAGGAAAGTCAGTGGCATCTGATGTGAGCATTGGTAAGCTCCTAGTTGGAGATCATATCTAGCTGGTGTTGTTCAGTCAGGACGGGCCTGCAGTGCCTGTTGATAAGTACTAGCTACTGCATTGGAACAATGAACACATGGCCTGAGAGGTGCATGGGCCAGCCAAACACTATTTTGTGTGAGCTCAGCTTGGTCTCTCTTTTCACTATTTCAAACAAATGGTAGTACATCAATTCAATCTTTCTTTTTGCACACCTTTCCGCTCTACCATGCCCGCTGCTGAAGAGTGGTAGGCACAGTGCACTTTTGCCTGACCCCAAGCCCTTTCCAAAATCCTTTGGTCACTTTGGAAATAAATGCTGTAGTTCACTGTTGCGAAATATGCCTCTAGTTCATTGTGATTGGTGATTGTTGCAGAAAGTTGGAAACAAATACTAGTAAAATAGAATACCTAATCCAATGATGTTAATAAGTCTCTTAGCTCATGAGGGTCTGCAGAAAAAGTCATACTTTGATGGAAACAACTCATTAGTATGACTTAAATCAATTAAATTATTCTCTTTGCACACACCTTACCCCACATCCTATTGCACTACATGTGTGGTGTAATCATAATGCATGTAATATTTAACATCACTCCTAATAGAACTATTCCTTTCTACATCATGTGGCCAGGATGATAACAATCATTTTTCATTCACACATGCATCTATAAAAGGCACAATTGCTGTCAGTTTAAACCATATTTGTTCGATATGGGGAACCTTTAACTTTGCTCAATGGGGCTGAAGTGGCACATGGGGCATATGCATCTATCTTAATTCTAAATCAGGGGTACCAGTCATGATTTGCGATATGAGCAGGCTCTGCCCTCTGTACATTACAGCATCACTTTGAAAGAATAAGGTGTGTTGAAACGTGACATTTAATTTGTGCAGGGTGATAAAAAGTTTCTCTTTTTCCGGTGACTGCTTGATCAAACATTTGCAACATAATTATGCTTGAAAAGGAATAGGAAGTGAAAGAATTGGGAAAATAAGCCACCATCACTTTAAATATCCAACCATAATTCCATAGCCAGTCTCAAAATCAAATGTATCTCCTTCTATTTCTCAGTTACAAAACTTATTTTATACTCCTCACTTTCTTTCTATCCTACTAAACCCTTGTGGTTCTAGAATCCCTTTTACAAAAGCTGTACCCTACTTAAACAAACTATCCCCATACTTCACCCATGCTATCCTTTCTGAATTACACATGCAAGTATTTTCAATCTTATTGACACATTCAACCATTCAACAAGAAAATATTGAAAAAGCAATGAGGCAGAGAGAAAGAAAATGTAACTATAGGTATTTTCAATACTCAAGCCATTATGGACAGTATAAAATTGCAACCTGCTGACACATGGATGCAAATCCATTCCACTTTACTTGATATATTAACTTACACCCCAAAAACACCCACAAACAATAAAAACAACATTAAACAGAACACAGAGAGACACAAACGAGAAACACATATTTCCGTCCACGTTCTGAAACCTAGGAAAAAACATGGAAGGAAAAATACTTTTGCACCAACCAATTATTTTTTATATATATATATATATTTCGCAACGATCACTCCCCGCACCTCCACGCTAACAAGCAGGCGAGCAGAGAGAGACGGACCCGGATTAAGTAGCAGGTAAGATTTTTATTCCTCTCACCTCTGTGATGCGTTTCAAGCACGAAGTGCCCTTGTTCACACACATATATATATATAGCGGAAACTTTCCGGTGCAGCTGGTCACATTCACCAGTTGGGGTCGGTGCGCGGTGCGGGTGCCGGTACCTGATGATACATGAGAGAAACTTCAGTATTCTGATCCAATACAAAAGGACTCGAACACCAAGGTCGATTTTCAAAGGTTCAGTGTATTAAATACAACGGCAACGTGTTTCGATCACAAGGATCTTCTTCACAAGCCAATTTGTCCACGAGCACATCCACCAATAAAAGTGCACGAAGAAATAATAAACATAGAAAACAGACCAACAGAGTAGGTTGTTTGTATACACATAGAAAATAGACTTCCAAGTCCAAGCAGGAACAACTCAATGCAAAATGTTACAATTCACATTTTACAATTTTTCAACATTTCATGTAATATAATATAATATAACCAGCACAAATATTTCCAGTAGCTCATTCGCCATTGGAAGAATGTTATCACAAAAACGATATGATTCAGGTAAATAGGCTCTATACTCACCCCGGCAGACTTCCCACACCGGAGGATGTACTTTTCTGAAAAAAGAATCATATCGTTTTTGTAATAAAAAAATAATTGTAATAAAATGTGAATTGTAACATTTTGCATTGAGTTGCCGTTTAATTTAATACACTGAACCTTTGAAAATCGACCTTGGTGTGCGAGTCCTTTTGTATTGGATCAGAATACTGAAGTTTCTTTCATATATATATATATATATTCACTGAAAAAACCATAGGTTTCAGGGACGTTATAGTTAGTTGGACATTTGACTCATATAAAACCAGAGACATTCGCCCATTATAGTTAGTTGAGCTAACTATAACTCGTGCACCCGCAATGCACTGGTGATGACGTCACATATTACATCACTCATGACATGGTCAGTGACATCACTGATGACATCACTGATGACATCTCAAATGACATCACTGATGACATCATCCACATGATAATCTGATGCACATATTGATGCCCTAATATAAACTTTGATACACGCACTCTAAAATACAGACTACTATTTTTGAAACCATACACACAAGAATACCAGATACTACATACCACCACTATTTCCTAGGTCTACACACATCCAGTCACTTATACATGCAGTTAATCATCAATACAGTACTATAATATGCACTTATACACCTATACATACAGTCATACTCTGCCACTCATCCATACAGTTACTCACACACCTAGTCAGTCATGCAAAGAATCTATCACATACCCATTTACTCATGTATACAGTTATACACACCAACTCCGTTATTTATACACACACCACATCACTTATTTATGCAGATACTAACACATACTTACTGTCTTATACAATCACTGATCTAAGCAGACACTCATTTATACACCCACTCTTCAAATAACTTACTCTCACGTATAGTCATTTATATACTCCAACACTCACATATACTGTCTTAAAACATATGTAGTTACTCACACATATACCACTGAGACATTCATTCACTCACCAACACACCCATACACACTCTAACTCACCCATACAGCCCTTCCCAGATGCACTTTTTAATCCATACAACCAGTGAATCACCCACTCAGACATCTATGCACATAGTCACACACCCCCCCACCCACCCATACAGACACTCAGGCACCCATACAGATACTCAGACAACAAATCAATAACCCATATAGACACTCATGTAGCTACTCACCAACCCATGCAGCCGCTTACACACCAACTGAGACACAAATACAGACTTTCACACAGTTTAGTCACTAACCCATACATTCAGTAACACATGTTCAATCACTCACTTATACAGTCAGTCACGCACCTACTAAATAATCCATTCAGGCACTTGTAAATCCACTCTTTCTTCAATACACCTTGGCATAGATATATATGAAAAATATTTAAACTTTACAGAAACACACATTCACTGAATGATGTCATCAGTGATGTCATCAGTGATGTCATTTGAGATGTCATCAGTGATGTCATCAGTGATGTTACTGACCATGTCATGAGTGATGTAATATGTGACATCATCACCAGTGCATTGCGGGCGCGCGAGTTATAGTTAGCTCAACTAACTATAACGGGCGAATTTCTCTGGTTTTATATGAGTCAAATGTCCAACTAACTATAACGTCCCTGAAACCTATGGTTTTTTTCAGTGAATATATATATATGTATATATATATATATATATATATATATATCTATATATATATATATATACACACACTTACCTAACCCTGCCACTTTGACTCCCAGCTGGACCAGCAGGTCCTGCTCCGGTGGATGATGTTGACCCATCAGTGTGTTCTTGCTGCTGGGTGCGGAAGACCCTGGTGTTGCACTCTCCACCATTTCAGGAGACTTTCCACTAGTCTGTAGTCTTGCTGCTGGCTGTGGGAGACCCTGGTGTTGCACTCTCCGCCACCTCAGCTGACTTTCCACTAGGCTGTAGTTCAACCGGGCCTGCCACCTGCTCCCAGCTTGCGGTGTGAGGGGGTGGTGCTGCACATATAAAAGTAGCACCATCGCCTCTGCCTTCACTAAAAATGTGGAAGGACGTCACCCTCTGGCGCCACTGTCGGCCACATGATGGTGTGGGACTTGGCAGTGCTGCCTGCCTCTGTCATAGCTTAGGTGGAATGGGTGCAAAAAACAAAAACAGACTAACCAGGGAAAAACATGTAAAATGGACACACAGGGGAGTAGGAAAGTAATAAAAAAGTGAAAATATATTTTAAAAAAGTGTATCAGGTAGAGCTGAATGGGGTGGATTGGTCTGAATGGGGCCTAGGAACCAGGAAACATGAGATGATGACTAGGCAGAAGCAGACCTAAGAAAACAAAATGGCCATGTGTTTGCGCACTGCAACATGCCATTTGTGCTGTTTTTAAGCACGAGCGGCTTCACCACCGTCAATTTTCAGATGCAAGGTGCGCGAGAAGCATCCTGTGGAATTCCACGTAATCTTGCAGAATTTTTGGATAACTCCGCATGCTTATTCAATGCAGTATTATACCCAGCCTTAGAAATATCCATATTTTATAAATCTGCACATGTGGGTGGATAAATGAACACTTGTGCAAGATAGTGAAACTGGGCAGACAAGAAGCGATTTAACCAAGATCACATATTGTTAAGTGAGAATGCTGGTGAATAGTGGATGGTGTCAGATGTAGACAATATCCTTCGGCACAGGACAGTTAACTAACTATAACGCTCTATTACAATACCTTTCCAGGCAATTATTTTCTGGCTCTCTCATGTGACATGTGGCCTAGCAACTGTAGAGGGCACAGTCACTGTAACTTTGAGGGGCACTTAGTCTTTGCACAGAACTTCCACTGTGCAATTGTATAATAATCTAATATTCATGTAATGTTGATGTGCTGTAAAATACATGTACTGTAATTTTTCAGTGAGTGTCAGAATATGTGTACAGTTGCTGTAGCAGAGAATAAGTGTTCATGAAATGGTAGTTATTCTTATAATTTCGAAGAAAAATTGTTTTGTGTCACAGTAACTTCCAATTGCAATTTATTACAGTATATTTTGCTTTGACGACACAATGTTTCAGATAAGCATTAATTTTACCATGGCACAGTCATTTTCTGCTGGACACAGCACAATATTTTACTGAACACATACTCTGCCTCCATTAGTTTGCCAGAGTGGGAAAATGATGAAGCACAGATGTGTTCTCCCTGTCTTTCACTTCCTCCCTGTCTCCTTATATTCACTTCTACATTTCTCTCTCTCTCTATCTCTCTCTCTATCCCTATCTGTCTCCATCTCTCTCTCATGTTATTTTCCTCCAATCCAAGTATTTAAATCTTGTCACTATAGTCTTCTTTTAAGAAGTCTAAAAATAGGAACTCAAGTGCTAGTGTTGCAAACTTGCGTTCATGTTTTTACACACACAGTGACACACACTTACACACACAAAAACCTTAATTGAACAGTAATAATTTTATAGAATTTACAAGCATGAAAAGTGTAGTTGGCCACAATAAGGTTAAAACCAGCAACCTTAAAGCTACCACCAATAACCACGTAATACATTTAATTACAGGTACCAGACAAATTCAGGACCCAGCAGCTATTAATAAGCAGTAACCATTTTTTGTTCCAGTCCCTGAAATTTATCCCGCCTGTGTCACCATACAGTTGACCAACATCAGGACACATGTCCTGACACTTGCCCATTCTGGGCTCGATTCAGAAAGGTAAACTTGGACGTGTAATTAGTGTAAGTTTACTACTTTTTGGTATTCATAAATGTGAGCTACTACAGTACCTTTAACTTTACTACTAGTAACTTTACTGCTAGTATGTTTCCTAGTAGTAAATTTACTAATAGTAAAGTTACTAGTAGTCACTTACATTTGTAAATACCAAACAATAGTAAACTTAGACTTGAGTCTAAGTTTACCTTTGTGAATCGGGCTATCAGTGTTTTTGTATTGTGCATAAGGGCAGTCTGTGGGGGGCACATGAGTTCTTTTTTCCCTTCCAGCATGGTTTGGCTAATACCTGACTACAATCACTATCAGTAATTGTGTTAGCCTGATTCTTGACTTTCACAAGCATCTTGTTATATGAACTGTTGTTGTGTAGGAATGTCAGGTATGTCTTTATATGTGAAGATTTGCATTATTAATAACTATCTACATAACATTTTTAATGCAGCACTTCTGATCACACTTCTAAAGCAGCATACTAACAAATGATATTACCCTATTTAATGACATAATAGTAACCCCAATAAATTGGCTAATAGTAATGTCTGTTACATCTTGATGGTTGCTTCTCAATTGCTTGCGCATCTGGGTTTGAAATTTGTGACCTGCCGATTACATTATGTTTCACCACTGGGCCATTGTGGCAGTTTAACTGTTCTTTGGCTCTTGCTAAGAGGTCAGTGGCGGCTCCTCCGCTAAGGCGGAGGAGCGTCGCTCCACTGCTCAAAAGGAAAAATAAAATGATAATAACGTATCGTTATTATCATTTTATTTTCCCTATTGCAGTCAGGGCTGTCCAGAGCAGGGGAGGATTGGTGTGCACTCCCTAAGTGCGTATGAACTGTTTGGCCGGCCCTCTTGGCCCGACCAAACAGTTCATGCTCACTTTGCATGTTTCTACCAGACTGCATTACACACCTGATGAGACACATGAACAGGCACCCTGTTCCAGTCTGAGTGCCAATCCACTGCACTCAGACCAATCACAACGCTTCATTGCAGCGTTGTGATTGGTTCAGGGAAGCCTGTCTGCCTGGGTGCTTCCTGCTGCCACTGGCTGGGACAGGAAGATGACAAGGACAGAGGACGGAGGACGGAGGTGAGGTGGCAGCCGGCCGTTAAAGGTAAGTCCTTTTCTTTTTTTTCTTCTTTTATTGCATTCCTCCCCCTTTTTTGGTGGGGGCCACCCGGTAGCAGTCGCTACTGTAAGAGGTGTCAATATTACTCAAAATAACTCAATTTACCAACCTCAGGATAACGAAAGATTGGATTCTCCTATCAGATAAGGTGCAGGCACTTTAGCAGGAATATAACTTTTGACCAGTGGGTTTGACAAGGATCTCTGCGACAACTGCATTACCAATTACACTGTTTTACTTATAATACAAATCTGAGTCCTTCAGAATATGCTCTGCATTAGGCAGATTAACTCTCTTAATCTTTTGAATAATTCAAATTTTTAACTGAGATTGCACACTAATCTCTCTAGCAAGCGCAGTGACACCTGAGCTAACTTTGCAGTATTATAACCTGAGACTTGCCGGATTCACTTATGAATCTGCAGCAGGTTCCTTAACTCCTAAGCTGTTTAGAAAACAGTCAATTTGTGAAAACTTAATTAAGGTATAACAGCTTTACTATCACATTTTTCTTTCTTTTCAATTTTTTTAGGGGAGAAGACTGTACAATTAACGCGTATGTGCTGGTAAGCCAAAGGTTAACTGTCACCATCTTTATGGTGCCACCCTATCATGACTTCGGCCCTCAGGACTTCACCCCATTTTGTCAGCAGTCTCTGCCTCAATCCATCTGTGGGTTTCCAAAATAAGCTTTTCCTGTTCCTGCATTGTTCTACTAACCTCTAACACTGGCTACATCTTCTGGCAAAGTGCATCCTCTAGAAATAAGGCTTAGTGGGTCAGGATGCAAAAGTGTGTGTGTGCGTGTGTGTGTGTGTGCACGCGCATGCGTGTGCATGTGTGTGCGTGCGTGTGTGTGTAGCCAGTGTGTACCATAATCGACTACTGGTAAGATAAATTAGGAGGCTAATGTATTTACTATAGACATTTACAGGTCACAGGTTTATTAAAAAATGCTCATAAAATAGAATTGCTTGCAATCTGTGGATCACAAGTATGAATCCAAATAAGAAATTTCAGTGCGGAAGATGATGCAAGTAGGGCAAGGGAATTGGGGTTTGTGATGTAGGACGCATTGGACAGTAGCTACCTAGGCGTAGGTATCAAGGGCCCCCTCTCATTCGTTTGCAGGGGGCCCAATTATAGCTTGTTATGACCCTGAACCTCTGCGGTGTGGGTTGCCATTCCCAACATTAGCCACATTCTCCAGAGTGCTCTTCTCCGTTGCTTAAGTCTTCCGATGCCACCTCTGCCTATGTGTTAGGCTGCCTGCGATTGGGCAGGGCTGTTGGTGGTAGGATGAGCGTAATGGGCCCATTCCTATCACCTCAGTTCAAACAGTACATCTACCACGTTGTTCCCTATCAAACAAGCTCCAGTGTTTCCTCAGAAATTTATCAGGAGCTGACCATTCTTCATTCACCAGGGAAAGATACAATTATCAGGCTGGAAAAGGGAAACAATTAAATGAAGAGAGAACACTATTTTAGACAGTAAATGCAAAACCGTTCTACAATACTTCTATCAATGTAGAGGTGATAAAATGTTGATGGCACAAGCAAGAGCTTCAGCATTGTCTGGAATCATGTTTATCTAATGCTAATTATCCTTGGAAACACTCAAGCACTACATTTGAATGATAATTTCAGAAGACAGTAGTGATGTAGCGGAAATTTCATTTTATTTGTAGGGGTACATTATAATCACACACATAGTACGCACCTGCATATAATCCTTTGTCGTGTTAACATAAAGTGTTAGGATCTTGAAATGTAATAACGTAAAATGTGATGTATTTAGTCCATTGAAAAGAAACATGAAGAGTTAATGTTGAAAGTAAATGTAACTAGCAGAAAACACTCACGTGAAGAAATTGTGTTGTGCAACTGACAATCATTCCTTATTAAATGTGTTTATTAATCGTGTCATTTTCCATGTAGGTAGGAATATTAACTGAACGTGCCTTATTTCCTATGCAATTTGTGAAGCTCATATGCTATTTTTCTTATGTTAGCTGAATCTTGTAGGCCTGAAACACAATTTCCCTAGAAAGCTCTCGCTTTAAAATTAACAGTTTGAATTTCATGTGTGCTGTGGATTTCGTTCTTTCTCACATTTGGGTTGCAGGTGGAAGAAGCACTCTTGTTAGCTAGAATAATGTCTTTGTTTTATTAGTCAGGCAAGGGGAGAAGTAGATACATTGCTAGCGAAAGTTGATAAGGGAAATTATTGTGTTTTCACACCAGAGAAGACCTGGGAATCAAGGTCAGCATGTTGCAGTTTCAGGAACATCGCTGTCCTGTGGAAAAGTACCTATGAGATCATGGTCGGAGCGGATGGCGTGACCCGCAAGGACTCCTGGGAAGATACCTGTAATATTGAACATTGCAAGTAGGGAAAGGAGCCCCACTTCTTCTCTGCCTTTAGAGAGAGAACATCTCAGAACAAGCTCTGTCTCAATAGCTTTTTGCTATTCAACCCCTTGATGGTTGAGAGACTTCATAGGAAGGCTCCACATGCTGACACCTTTTATTTCTTTCCCTGAGGATGCTTAAGTAGGGATATCACTTTAACACTAGTGTGGTGATAGTTTGATGCTTTATATTCATCAACCCTCGATGCATGGAAATTAGGACTCATGCTTTCTGATTCTCTGGATCCTATTTCTTGAGTTAATTTTTTTGTGCATGTTGCATGTTGCATCAACTCAACTTTGGCTTTATGCTGATTCCAATGTATTTCTACACTCTCATTTTGAAGTGTGTTTATGTCCAGTTATTTTTGGCTTTGCAATAAATCAACTAGCCTTACGTGGTTGTCTGTGGTTACTATTTGTCTTGCGAATTCTTATTGGATTGATTGGCTCTATTAACTATTTTCTCTCCTCTACACTTACATGCTGCTAAATAGAACCATCGGATTGTGATTCTAGAACAAGTCCAGAACGTATTAGTAGCTTTCCAATCATTTGGATGGAAGCTTTGGGAAACATTGGTAGGTTGATGTGAACTTTCATAATCCACCAGGCAATCATTTGTGGCTGGAACCAAAACTTCACTTTCTTAAACTTGACCACCTGAAACCAGGTACTTTCCTGTGCTCACAAGCTCATTCAGCCAGACCAGACATGTGGAACTATTCACGGAGTACACCAAAGTATACAGTAACATGATCTCTACAGGCCTCTCAACACACACAACAGACTACATTTGTCTTGGGAAAGACAGCCTTAGCATAGGTTAATGCCTAATTTGTCAAATAGCTTCAAAAGGAGCCTTTCCTCCTGGCCCTTGTGTGTGTCACACTTCCAGTTTTTTCAAAAAGTTAAATTATTTTTAGGGTTGTACCTGTTTTTATTTTTCATTTAAGACAAGGTACAGTGGTTGCAATCACTAGGTGCATTTTTGACATTGTATCATAGTGGTTGGAGAGGGTGGGGGTAAACGGAGGGGGGAAACTAGGGAAGGGCATACAGGGGAACAATCACATTTCAACAATCTGTAAAACCTCCAATATGTTTTGCACCCTCTCTTTAGACTATAAAACATTTTTTTAAATAACATGTATTATTACATTTAAAAAATAAGATATTAATGTAATCAATGTACATATAGTGATTAAAATGTTATATAATTCTTTTTGGGTTTAATCACTATATATATATATGTATTTGTGAAATTATAAACAATAGGTATTTTTAAATGTAATAATAAACTAATATTAAATAAATTTAATGTTAAACTATATATTTTTATTATATTTTGAATGGTGAACTAATTTAATATACTTAACATTCATTCATTACTTCAGATGGGGTCTTATTTTAATTCCCTGCCTCTACTGATTTCTATGGGAGTGTGCTGCTTTTCCCGTGGTTGGCCATGTGTGGTTCTTGATTTACTTCAAGGCTATTCCCATCACCCATCAGCACAGGACATGACATCACTAGATCTCCGTTCATCCACCTGCACAGGCAGTGACATCACTGAATTTCCCATCATCCATCTGGACAGGAAGTGACATTTCTTGTTTTCCCTTTAAAATCTTCTTCAATAGAAGCCAAGCAAGAGGACTTAATTTTCCATCACCCATCAGCACGGGAAGTGACATTACTGGATCTCCCGTAATCCACCTGCACAGGAAGTGACATCACTGAATTTCCCATCATCCTTTTGGGCAGGAAGTTTCATTACAGGTTTTCTCACCAAACCACCTTTAAAGAAGAAGCCAAGCAAGAGGACTTAATTTACCATCATCCATCAGCACAGGAAATTACACCAAGGCACCCTGCACTTCTCCCTCTCCCAGGACCTACTTAATGGCAGCTGCAACACAGACACATAGTGCTCACACCGAGGGAGCGCCAAAGGCAAGCTGTCTGCTCCCATGACCACGCCCAGCACCAGGATCCCTGATCTGATCACTTTGATACTCCACAGCACTTCTTAGGTCACTAGAGCCAGGACATCATTCCCCCAACTGCTGTTGCGCCCCTCAGCACAGTAGGAGCTTTCACCTGCACCCAATGCAAGTTCTCCAGCAGCCATCCCCCACATCCCCATGCAAATACTAACAACGCACTCTCCAACACATACACCACACAAGCACCAATATCGCCTACACCCCCACCCTACACCACACCACAACAAAACTGCACGTCAACACCTACTCACATGTATGCTTCTAAACAAACGATCACTCAGCAAAGACACAAATTAAATATGGAACCTACTGAGCAGCGACGCACCCTAAATCCTCTTCATCATATTGACCTGGCTCAACCCCTCATCAGCTCCCAACATCGCCATGGCTATATCAGCAGACACAAGATAGCTCAACAGAACCGCCTTCACAAACCAGGAGGAGGACTCGCTATCCTTTACAAGGAATCCATCAAATGCACAACATCCACAGAGAATGGCACCCCATTCATGGAACACCTGCACTAAAAGCTACATATTTCGCCTACCGACCACCCGGACTTCGAGCCACATTTATCAAGCTCACCACCAACTTCATCGCTCCACTCATCATTGGCTCCAGAGCCTACATTCTCCTTGGTGACCTCAACTTTCACCTGGAAGACCGAAATGACCCCTGCCTCATAGCACTCCTCAACAGCTTGAACAACATCGGACTCACCCAGCTCATCTCACAACCAACACATCTTCACCACAAGCAAAAGCATCAAATACAATTCCACCACACCGCTCACATGACCCGACCACTCCATCATCCACTTCCAAATCAACACACCTCAAGTCAACGCCCATACCAGGTTCAGTATTCCAAGTCACAGCTGGGGCAAAATCACAGAAGCAGACTGGTCAGTGCACTCAGGAGGGATCAACCTATCCCTACAGACAACCTCAACAAGGCCATCAACAACTTCAACAACTGGTTCGAGAACTTCCCCGACTCCCTTACACCCATTAAACCCAAAAAGCATAGTATATTAAACAAGCAGGCCAGATGGTACACAAAAGATTTCTGAGACACCAAGCAAATCTGTAAACAGCTTGAATGGGAAATAAGAGCCCGACAACACTACCTACAGAACTACATATAAGGCTGCACTCAGACGCTATCAACAGCAATTAAGAGATGCCAAGAAAAACAAGCATTTGCAATGCAATCGGTCTCGCCTTTGGGACCTTACATATATTTAGCTATGCAGCACATTAGCCTGGGTGCTGAAACATCTACTGTTCTTTAACATGGAGGGAAAGTAAGCACCAAAATGTGTGACACCCCAGGTATGGGAACACTAGGAGAGAAATATTGGCGGTGATGGTTCACTGCAAACCACATGTGCAGTTGCGGAGCCACCGAGAGGAGGGCCTTGAAAGATGTAGGGGCATATTAGCAAGACCCACGTTAAAATTTTTGCCGTTTTAGCGGCAGGAAACTGCCGCTAAAACGGCGATAATGGGCTTGCTAATATGCGTTATAGAATTCCAATAGAAGCCCATGTTAGATGTGCAGGACATCTAACCTGGGCTTCTATTGGAATTCCATAACGCATATTAGCAAGCCCATTATCGCCGTTTTAGCGGCAGTTTCCTGCCGTTAAAACGGCGATAATTTTAACGTGGGTCTTGCTAATATGCCCCGTAATTTTAAAACCAACATAAACTCCCTTGAGACTTGTGCGGTGGATTGCCATTATGGGACAAGGCGAGGCAGTTATCGCCGTCATGATCTTCCCAGAGTGGGACGGCACACAGGGCGCCCCCACCCGGCCTGGGAAGTGTTAATATCTGCGCCAACCATGAAAGGTGTCGTTGCTTTGCAGATTAGGATCTCTAGTGGAACAATAGGATTCTTTAGACTGGGAAAAGAGGAGATTATCTCCCTGACACCCAACACAATCCGACACCGGATCCTTGAAGGGCCTATCTCACTGGGAGTAGAAGGGCCCCTCCCCAGAATCACTCACAGTTTCAGGAACTCGCACTGCAAAACAATGATCCACACCACGGGCTGTGGTGCGCAGTCAAGAGACAGGGCTGCGACGGGCCACGGCCGGAAGCACTCCACTTCACCGTGTGGACATTTACACCAATAAACACAACAAGAATTTGTGTATTGCTCTCCATGTGTGTTTGTTGCCAGTATTCTAACTCTGTGTAACTTTCTTGTACATGCATAAGGCCGAACATGGACGGTTTGGGGAATGTAAGGAGCAATGCACTGTGGATCAGGGTATACGTTACACTGTAGAATACCTGTGATTACCCCTGAGAGCTACCGAGTAGGAGCACAGTAAAGGGCACAATTGTTGTGCCACTCTGCCTTTTCCCTGGGTTCAAGGCTTCTGCACTGCACAGCTGAGTGCAAAGCTTGTCCCCCGCATGCCCACTGGACCCAATTCAATGTTATGTAGCAAGTCCGTGGCCACCTTGGTGGCTTTACATCAGGAGTGAAGGATCCACTTATGCCCACCCAGTGGACATACTTAAGGCCACGTCATATCGTGCCTAAGCAATGGACTGTGAGTGGAACAGGTGGGCCTGGCTCTCTGCCTTTGGAATGTGCTCATTGTCTTTGTATGTATCATCCCACCCGCACTCTCTCCCCTGGCAGGGTTCTGCTATGCCGCCTTGGCTTTAACTTTGCTTTTACAATTTGTCTCTGCTCGTGGTCTGGGCCCAAGTACGAGTTCTGCACGCATGTTTTTGTAGCTATATGACCCGCGTTGGGGGTATTGCAGCCCAGTGCTAACACAATCATCGCTCTGCTGCTGCCAGCCAGAGCCCCGTCATAAAAGTTTTACTTTTTTATGGAGGACCAATTTCCCCAATATTAAACCACTGCCTCTCTGGAAAAAAAACATATTTCCACTCATTTCGTGGTTACAATATACTTCATAATAGCAAGCTGCAGAGTTTCTTCCAACCAAGCCACCGGATAAGATGTAGCTGCAAGCAATAAAAGGTACAAATAATCACAATAGAGATCCACTTTACCCATCTAATAAAAATAGAAAAACTGTGTGCTCAGCCACTTTCAGCTGAGCTCCCAACTCTAATGCGCCCCTCCACCACCCCCGGGAATGGCTACTTGAAGAATGGTATGAGCTGAAGTACCTTTTCACTTCTACACACACAAATGACAAGGGGGTTATAGTGCTTACACACGGAGAGGGCAGTTGAAGTATGCAACACACGTCTGACACTCGGGTTGTGTCACCCATACATAAGCTACAGGTGGGTGGTACCCCTTCACTTTTTAGCCCATGTACCACACATAAACCCACAGACATGCTCAAGACTCCAACAAGGCCTTTTCTAGGGCGCGTCCAAACCCCTGGACTTTACCAAACCATGCCACCTCGCAGCTCCCTCAGCTACTACCAGGTGTACCCTCTCGAGAAGACACTCGCATCTGGTTCTCAGATACTTCCAATAGCCCCAGTCTCACCTCAGATACTCACAAGGCCGTAAGTCTGCCTCTTCGATGCAGCTGCCATCAATAAGACGTACCTGTCCACACACCCTAGATACTCAAAACTATCATCCCCCGGTGTTGACGACAGCAACCGTCGCCCCATAAGACACAACACCACACTCCTTTGGCCCCCACCATATTCACAGCTGCTCGCTATCCCATCAGGTGCTTACTGCAGATCCTGTTGTACTCCCAGCTACCCTCCACCATCGGATACAGCAGTCCCGGGTCTGTCTCGAAATACCGACTACAGCGCACCTTCGCAATGACAGCTGCACGGTCCATCCAGGCAGTCCGTTGGGTACTTGGGCTAACCTCCTCCGACTGCAGTCCACCAGCTCCCCAAAGCAGTGGCAAGATGCCGGGCAGGAGCGACCGCGTGCCCCGCACAGGCTCCAGAGCAGTACCGCGAACACCCAGAGGTGCAGGCCGGGCCACGGGATTCCCAGCAGCCGCCGCTGCCCCCCAGGATGGAACCACATCGCTGCCGGCGGGTGAGATCCCCGGGGCTCCTGTGCTCCCGAGCCTCCTCCACGTACTGGTCCACCCACACGACACAGCAGAGTAAGCTTCGCTCCGAGAGGTCCTGAAGGGAAGAACTCTCCTACCTCCTCCAAGAAGACCACGGCCCCGGCTGTATGACCAAGTCCCTGCTCCGATCCAAGCTGTGCACGCACTAGGCTCCACTCCAAGCCGCTCCAGGGACGACGCTCCGAGTCCCTCCTCAGCCCGAGAGGAGCACCCCGATACCCTTCTAGGCAGTCCCAGGAGCAGTCCTGATCTCAGATTCCGATAAGGGGGTGCAGGCACACAGGGCTCTTTAAGCTCGAATTGAATTGTAATGCAAACAAGCATTTGCAATGCAATAGGACTCGCATTTACGCGAGACCTATTGCATTGAAACAGGAGTGCGGGTGGGCGAGAAGGCATGGGGGGCGGGCGAGAAGGCACGGGCTGCAGGAGGAAGGGGCCACAGGAAGAAAATAATTCTCACAATCTAAATAAAACATACTGTGCAGCACTGGAAGTAAAGGGGCCAGTAGCCATGGAAGGATACAAAGGACGACATGCCCATCATAAGGAGGGACTAACAAGCCTAAAACCAATCGGAAGGCAGCTTTTTGGAACGACAAAGACACTTTGCCACTGGATTCAAGCTAGCCTGGCTGATGAGGGCTGATTAGCTAGAAACCGGTCCCAGGATGCTTGTTTCCGGTCCAGGGAAGACATGGCTTGGCAGTTCGGGCTGGACTGTTCCCATGAGGCACAGGGTCAGACTGATTTGCATATGGCCATTTCTGACCTGTGGTGGCGGAGTGAGCTAAAGAATGATGATGGATTAAACCCAGATCAGTTGACTGGGGGTAAGTGCTTGCAATGTTCAACACTCCGTCCATCATCCCCTTTGGTTTTGCTCAATTAAAAAGATGGGCGGAGAGTGGGCGGATTTTCCGTGGAGCTTCCACGCCATACTGAATACTGCATGCCTCGCAAAGCGAGCAGCGCATGCACGCTGCTGCTATAGGCTCGACCTAAAGAACTAGTGGACTGCATCGAAGGAAGCTCTAACAGCTGCAAGGAAATCTTCTCGATCATCAATGATTTCACCTCAACCACTGTCAACAACATTGCTGCCTCCCAGCAACTCTGCGACAACCTATCCAACTTCTTCCACAGCAAAATTGCAAACATCTACAGCAACTTTGCACATAAACCCAACCCCATAGAACTCATTACTAAACTACCCACCACCATCCAAGACAGCCACCTGACCGAATGGACAATCCTAACCAGAAACCCACAGCGGCGATCAAGCGAATCATCCTCTCAGGGGACCCAATGGATGCATGTCTCCACCACATCTACTGCCTGGGACCATCACCAATCAGCACTACCCTGGCCCATATCATTGACACCTCCATCATATCCACCACTTTCCCAGATGAATGGAAACTTTCAGAAATTAACGTACTCCTCAAGAAGCCCACAGCCAGCCCAAATCAACTGAGCAACTTCCGCCCTATCTCTCTGCTCCCCTATTCTGCCAAAGTGATTGAAAAGGCCATCAACAAGCAATTCACAACCTATCTTGAACTTCATCATCTTCTGCACAACACTTAATCAGGATTAAGAATGAACCACGGCACTAAAACAGCACTTATCCTGGACAAAGAAGAAACAGTGGCCCTCATACTGATCGACCTCTCTGTTGTCTTCAACACTGTCTCCCACATCACCCTCATCAGAAGACTCCATGAGATTGGCATACAGGGATCCGCTCTCAAATGGATCTGTTCCTTCCTTATGGGAAGAATCCAAAGGGTCAGGCTGCCACCCTTCACATCAGAGACCAAGAAACTGAAATGCGGAGTCCCACAAGGATCGTCCCTCAGTCCCACCCTTCTTAACATATACATGGCACCGCTTGCCAACATCATCCGATCACAAGAAATCACTGCCATCTCCTAGGCCGATGACACTCAACTCATCTTCTCCCTGACAAACAAGACAACCACCACCAGTACCAGCTTCACCAACTCGTTCTCCTACATCGCACCCAAGACATGGGACGACCTCCCTCAACACATCAGAGCCTCTTCCTCACTTATTGAGTTCTGCAGGAACTTGAAGACCTGGCTCTCCGTATAAGCACCTTGGGAACCACTCACCTACACACCTGCCCAGTCACCTGTAAACCTTCTCGGGTGATTAGTGCACTTTACAAATCAACATAACATAACATATGCTGGAGTAAATTTACACCTATTTAACATCTGTAGAGATATAGTAACTTTAGAAGTGTATTTTGTGAATTGGAATTGTTCTACATTTTTGTGGGATGTTTTATGTATTAGCACATCTTTTCCAAACCCCTAAGTAAATTTAACCAAACCACTCCTGTTAAGTAGTAATTATTTCCCAAATGTCCACCACTCTCCCCGCTTCATCTCAGATTACCACTGATTCATATACCTATGCACAGAAAAGATAGGAGAGGCAGAGGCTGAAGCTGAGGTCGCCAGACCTTGTAAATTGCATTTTATAGTAGTGAATTGTACTACTGTACAACTACTTTACGTACTACAAAATGCAGTTTGTGAATCAGGCTCATTGTGCTGTGGACAATACTTTTTTTCTATTAAATTTGAGGGAGTCAAGGAATTGTGCAGGCTTCTCATTTTTCCTTTTACATTGTCATGGTACTTCTCTGCCAGTCCAAAATCATCTCAATCCTGTCAGATCTTGTTTTATCCCAGTATCTAAGCCAGAGAAGCAACACTTTATCAACGTATCACTATTAAATACAGCCCTAAGGCAAGAACCGTAATGATCTAATGTAAGCTTCTGTTGTCTCAGCTGCAAAACAATAGCTGCTAATGATGTGCACATGTTTTCCACTTTCTCACATACTACAGCTTGATTTAATGTCAATTAGCTGCTTAATGCAGGCGTCTGTAAGCCCTCGCGATGCACTGATTATGTTAGGGGCAAATGCATATCTTCTGGAACAGTAAGCAGCAAAATAATGTTTTCTGTTGGCACTGTGGCACGTGCAGTGATTCCAAGAGAGTGGAAGCCCACGCACTTGCTAAAATCCAGTGTAAGATGTCATGAATTTCCTAAAGGGACCTCCCTGATTGACTAATTCAGCTGATTATATGGCAGTATAGCTTGTACTTTCTACACATGGATTCTAACTAATCTAATTGGTAAAATGCATTTAATTGCATGAAATTGACAGTAACACGCCGAAAGTTGCCCTGGGATTTCTTTAGCTCTTGGCAGTTTGCCAAGGCCAATCACAGAGGTTTTGGTGCGGTTTTCACAATCAACACAAGAATGATTACGTGCGACAAGTTCGGTTTGTCTCCTCAGAAAATAGCCATAGTCACCATACTCAAACACTAAAGCAAATAAGTAAAATTTCTTGAGACTGACACAGAGTTCTGGAATTTATAGACCGTTCCAATCTCTTTGGAGTCAGTGGCTTCGGGTATGGCACTCTCAGGCTCCCATCCTGAGACTCTGGACTCCGGATTCCTCCTAGGGCCTCCCTACAGGTGACCAAGGTGCGGCCCATGCAGGTAAGAGCTGTGGGGATGCAGGGCGGGGGCGGGGTGGGGAAGTCGACAGACAACAGAATAGGGAAAATAAAATAAAACAATTAATAAAACCACTTGCGTTGTGCTCGCCGCATTGCCGAGTCAGCGATGCGGGGAGCCCAAGGAAAATGTTTTTTTAAAAAAAAATTATTTCCCTATTCCGCCGTCTGTCGACTCCCTCCCCCGCCTCACTACTCTTAGGACTGCAGGTGACTTCTGAAAGGGGCGGGAGCACTCACACAGTATTACTGCCAATAACGGCGCATAATCAGAGGACCAGAGGATCACATGTTGCTGCCCCACAAGCTGATCCCCTATAGGCCTCTGTGCAATGGGGAATAGACTTTTTTTCCTGAGACAAATCCTCCTCGTGTGGCCATTTGGCCATTGTAAAACATGGAGAATTAAAGCCCCCGAAAATACCAAGGGGCTTCTTTACAAGTCCCTTGCGCAGCAGGTACGTCACTTTTTCCCATATTAAAAGTGACACACCGGTGGCGCAAGGGGCTTGTAAATAAGTCCCCGAGTGTGGTAAGTCTGCACCATTAGTGATTCCTGATGGGGATGGTAGCTACTGCCACCCGACACATTTGCAAATAACGGCTACTTCTAATGAGGGCATAGGAGTGAGCAGAACTGACTTACAGCAACGTCGTTAGCCCTTACTGGAATGAGCTCTCTGGCCCCTACAGTGCAAATGCCGCTGTGGGACTTAGCAGTCAGGCGGAAGTGGAGCACACAGTTGCATTCAACGTGGAATAAGTAGAGGCACAGCCAAGGTGCCATCGAACCCCAGTGTAACCAAGGAAAAGATCCACCTGATCGTGGTTTGTTAATAAAATACATTTGGGTTCAGTTGGCTCCCTCATAGCCCTCGACCTCGGTGCCACTGCACCTGCTTCACTATTGATAGTTACACCCTTTGGGAATGATCCCTGGATCTTCAATGCTATGTTACAGGTTCAAAGCGAGCAGTAGGCAACCTAACTCGCTTAACCTAGCACTTAATTGGGGGAGGGGCGTGTTAGCGGGCATCTGGGCACACACGGGTGTGTTAACTGTTTGGCAGTGAGGCATCCCTCAGATTCTAGGCACCTGGACACAGAAAAATGTATAAAGAAGCAGATTCTGTTTAGTGGTGTGCGAAGTAGTGAGGTCAGCTGACTTACACCTTTGCGTTTTTTGGTTTTAAACTTTTCAGGTTTCATAAAGTGTAGCTTGTGAAGTTTTTAAAGGGGCAGTCCTACTGCTCTTCATGGTAGCAGGAAGAATCATTCCCAATGCTGCTCAGAGCCGTTTAAGGAAGGCAATGAGTGGACTGTTGCAGCTCTGCAGCTGACTCCATCTCCTGTTCGGAGCCTCCACGTGGCGGTAAGGTCCCCTGCTCGGGAGATTGAACCTGCTCCCCCCAGATCTTCTGCCTGCAATGCCTTCAACATCTTGTGCCCCACGTCAGTCCTTGTGTGGTGTCATTGCCCACCTTGGCACATTCTACCCTAGTGAGCATGGCGAGGGTTGTAGGATGTTCTGCCTCAGGATGTCCTGAGCCTATAACCAGTGGTACTGGATTCGTTTTTAGATTGGGGTGCTGCCATGAATATTAAAAAAAAAACTATTGATGGACAGAATGTTGAACAATGTCAAACATTCACCCCAGTACAGAGATCTGGGCCTAAATCCATAGTTTTTTTGCTCTCCATGCCATTCCAGTGTGAACGCATTCATATGCAAATCAGTCTTGACCCTGCTCCAGCCCAGCCCGAACTGCTAGCCCAGGTTCTCTTGGGACCGGAAACAAGCATCCTAGGACCCCTCATCAGCCAGGATAGCTTTTTCAAATGTGCAATTTCAGGTGAAATTATTTTTATTAATTAATAATATTTATGATGCATATAATCATAACTGATGCATTAATGATGTTGGCCTTAAAATGATATTCTTATGTGCTCTAGAACAGTGTTAAAACGTATTAGTTGTATGACATTTATATGCAAGACACCATTTTATTAAAAAGAATGAATTTCTAGTGTTCTGCTCATTCTGTTACTGCTCATTTTCATCCTCCCAACCAGTGACCTGCTGCAAGTCTTCTCTCCTCAAAGTTTCTGTGAAGCACGAACTGCATTGACGTAGGAGATATTGTCCTTAGAAAGCATGTATTGTGAATGAAGCTTTACACCTTGTTCTCTATGTACCATTTTGGAGGTCATCGGCTGGAAGTTCTGATGTAGGCCTATAAAAAACATTTTGAATGAATATTTGTCAGAGAAAATGTTTCAAATTGAGTTTTACATCTCCGGAGTGCAGTTGCTGAGGAAGCAAATGGAAGATTTCTCTTACCTTAAGAAATGGGTTATTGCTAAGAATTATAAAGAATATACTTCAAATTTCTCCAATGTGATCTAACCATGATCATGCTATTCTAACTCTGCAGTTTTGCTAATTGCTTATGCATATAATGTGTATAAAACCCCCATATTTTAAAGGCTAGGGGGTGACTTCTCATTTTCCTCATTTTCCTCCTGCAACTCAGTCTGATTTTCTTGAGACTTTCTCTCCTCTCTAACAATGCTGTCAGTTGGTATGAGTTTGACTCTTAGAACTGAGAGAGATTATTCGCCTGACTAGGGATTATTATTCTGCGTTCTGATTTTCTACTCTGTACCTGTGCCTTCATGGCATTTACTGAATTTCCCTGAATTGCTTATAAAAAGAATTGTGCAATAAATCTTCTGTAATAAATCTTTTAAACTTTTCCATGATCTTGAACCAAGGTATTGAGTGGTCCCAGTTCTTACTTGATTTATACTCTGCTAGCTATTGATTGACTGTGGAAGGTGGTGTCTCTTACCGCTAGATCAACAGAAGGATCATTGAGCCAGACCACCTGAGGTAAAATCGGGGTGTCATGATTATTGGTGTTCAGTAATTTATGGGTTTTTGGCTCCCACGTGAATGCTGTAGTTGTTCATTCGAATACTGTGGTGAAGCTGCATTAGAACACTGGGGAATCAACAAGCAGACTGCTGCTGCTCTTGGAAGTACATGTTTTACTCAGAATATCAGATGTTGCTCTCACAAGACTGAGGAAGATAGGGTCATGGAAAATGTGCTCCCATTTTAGTTTTTTGTGCATCTTCTATAGCCTCTGTAAGAAAATGGTGAGCGAAAACCATTTTCTCGAAAACATGGTCCATCAGCTCACAGATGGGGGGTCAGACTTTTTCGTGTGGTAAAATCACATGAGAACTCACCCAGAATTCCCAAAATGAGTAGAACACCACCAACAAATTACATTTCAAATGGCATCATCCACAACACTGCTATTCACATTACTCAATCAACCCTTAAATCATTTAACAAAAGAAAGTTGTTAAAAAATGGCCTATATGCATAAACAGCATTGAGTAAATGTGTGTACCCGAGTAGTGCATAGAATGGAAATATTATAAGTCCTGGAGACAAGTGTGGTTGTGGATATTGAGAGTTATAAGGTGCACCATTTACAAACCAGAAAAATGTGGGGTGCAAGTAGTAAGCCATGTTAAACAAAGTAAAGGATGATGTGAGTGGTAGAGGCACGTTTCAAAGTAGGTTGTGGCTTAAAGGCAAAGCCAGTTGCAAAACATCTGCAAGAAAAACCAAACCTCCTGTTGAAAACAGATTATCCACCAGTGCATGTCTGGGCATGTGCCCATGTTGAACAGTTGTAATACAGTGCTATAGACAAATTATGTAACGCTGAAGATTTTGAGGCATTGCAGATTAAAGGATATTGTAGAATGTAGGGGTGACCAACTTAGAGGTCATTTATATCAAATTCTGTTTATTGGATTTTACTTTGAGAGTGGAACAGAAATACAGTACACATGCAACAGTTGTCAAATGCAAGCCAAGAGTTACAGATCAAACATGTAGGTTACAGCTTGTTCACGAGGTCTATGGCATAGAAAATGTATCAATCGATATAATCATGTCTTGTTGCATTTAGTATTCTGCAACTATCCGTCAATCCACCCTCCGAAGAGAATAACATGAAAGGAAACTTAACATACCTAACAAACCAACAAAACCGTGATGTCATGGTGCAAATAATAATGTGGTGGTCATGAGGGTTGGGCTACTGGGCCCCTACTAAGGCAACCGCCAAGCTGCCCGTTGCCAACTGTGCTGCTGTGGAATTAGATATGGAACAGGTTGAGAGCCCTAAGCCTCGGGGCGCAAGCCGTCAGTGGAAGCCCTTCCAACAAGTAGCTCACCAGCGGGGACCATATGTATTCAAAACCTTTTCTGGTGTCGTCTACTATGTCGGCCATGCGTTCCAGTGCCAACGCCCTCCATAGCCTCGCGTGCCATTGGGTTAAAGATGGTGCCTCTTGTTTTTTCCACGCAGCAGCTACTGCCATTTTAGCAGTCCCCAGGCAAAGCCACATAACAGACCTATCACTCTGTGTTTGGCGTTTCAGGGTTGGGTCTCTCACCCCAGCAAGGTGTGTTCCAGGGATATAGAAATTGGGTAGCCTAGAATGAGTTTAATTTGGGACAAAATCTCTTCCCAAAAAGGCTGTACGGAGGGACAGTCCCACCAAATATGTCGAAAGTCGCCCAGCAGACCACATCCCCGCCAGCACCTTTCCGAAATGTTGGGGAAGATCTTGTGAAGTTTCTGAGGGTATAGGTACCAATCGTACATGATCTTGTAGTGCACCTCCCTTAGATACATTGAACGGTTAAATTTCACTATATCCTTACTTAAATGCTCCCACTGTTTGTCCGCTAGGGGGGTATCCAGGAGTGCATCCCAAAAGCGTTTATAACGCGGGGTCGATCTGGGGCTCAGAGCTTGTATGAGGGCATACAGATAGGAAATGCATCCCTTGGAGGTGGACCCAGATTGGGCAAACTTCTCTATGGGGAGCAGATCCCTGGTGGCAGCCAGCCGCACCAAGGGCTGCTGTACCCAATGTTTAAGCTGCAAATAATGGTATTCCTTCTTGGCAGTCAGCGCAAACTGTTTCCTGCATTCTTGGAAGGTGAGAAGCTCGCCTTTATTAAATAATTGGGAAATCATGTGACAGCCTCCCTCCCTCCAAGCCTCGAAGGGACCCTCGTGAAGCGCAGGGGGGAAGGCAGCATTAAAATGTATGGGCGTGTAGGGGGAAGGAAAGGTCATTAGCTGTAACCTCCTAGTAAGAACATCCCATACTTGTAGTGTGGTGGATGTGGGTGTGCTGATGTAAGCGTTGGGTGGTCTGTCATGTTCTGGCTTCCATAGTAGATCCCAAATGGTGCAACCAGTTATCTATCTGTCTATATGAAGCCAGTGCTTCTCTGAGGCCTGCAGAGACCACTCTGTGATTACGCGCAGCTGAGCCACCCTGTAGTATCCCTAAAAATCCGGCAGCGCCAGGCCCCCTTCCTTTCGTGGCCGCGTGAGTAGACGGAGGGGCAAGCGAGCCCTTTTCCCCAACCAGATACATTTAGTAAGCATTTGTCGCAACTCCAGAAAGACACCCACTTCCACTGGAATGGGCAACCCCTGAAAGAGGTAAAGCAAGTGGGGGAGTGCATTAATCTTAATGGCATTAATCCTGCCCAACCAGGAAATGTATGCAGCACTCCATTTACCCAGGTCAATTTTTAACTGGCGTAGAAGGGGAGGGAAGTTGGCCTTGTAGAGATCTGAGATACGGGGAGTGAGCTTGACACCCAAATAAGTTAACTCCTTAGCTGTACAACTAAAGGGTGACGTGTCCTCTACCCTCCGCCATTCTTCTTTAGATAGGGACAGATTCAATAAAAAGGACTTGGTCAGAATGATCCAAACCCCCCCCCCCTGCTCAAACAACATGAGCTCCTCCTGGATAGCCGGGAGAGAGATCAGTGGTTCTGTGACTGGGAGAAGCACGTCGTCGGCAAACAGCGATATCTTATGGTCATCTGTGCCAAATCGTATCCCCCGAATGTCGGGGTTTTCTCTAATTTTATGCGCTAGGGGTTCTATACTTAAGGCGAAAAGGAGGGGGGACAACGGACATCCCTGCCTCGTCCCACGCGCCAAGCCAAAGGGGAAGCAACGCCATTGACCAGGACCCGGGAGCAAGGAGAGTGATAATTGGTGCGAATCATCCCTATAAAGGTCTCATTAAATCCAAAGCGCTGAAGCACCCGAAACAAAAAGGTCCACTCCACGCGGTCAAATGCTTTCTCCGCATCTAGAGAGAGAAGAGCCGCTGGGATGTGTTTCTTCCGGGCCTTCTCGATTGGATGGATGATGCGCCGTAAATTATCGTGAGTCTGCCATCCCTTAATAAAGCCTGATTGGTCCGGATCAATAAGGCCGGGGAGCACAGATTCGAGGCGAGTGGCCAGGATTTTGGAGTAGATCTTGGCGTCTAGGTTCAGAAGAGCTATTGGGCGATAAGAGGAACAGGCTGTGGGGTCCTTACCGGGTTTGGGAATTACTGCAACAATCGCCTTATCCATGGTGGGGGTGACCTGTTGCGTGGAAGCAATGACGTTAAATAAAATAGTTAAAAAGGGGACCAGCTCCGGTGCGAAGGTAAGGTAGAGGTGTGCCGTAAAACCGGCTGGCCGGGTGCCTTTTGAAGTTTAAGTGCGTCAATCGCCTTCTGCACGTCCTCAGAGCTTATGGGTTTCGCCAAGTCCTCATTGGTGTTAGCCGGGACCTGTGGGAGATCTAAGGGATCTAAATACCCCATTTGGTCTTGCTCCCGTGGGAGTTCTGAAGTATAGAGAGCACGGTAAAACTTCTCGAAGACCTGCGCTTTCCCCTCCTCTGTCTTATGTGTGATGCCCGTGTCATCTACGATAAGTTTTATATATTCCCTTTCCTGTTTGGCACTTAGTTGACGTGCGAGCAGGGACCCCACTTTGTTCCCTCCATCATACCCCCTGGTCTGGAGGCGTAGGATGGTTTTTTCCGCCCTATTAGTATATATGGCCTGTAGCTTCCCTTTGAGGGCTGTGACTTTCCTCAGCACCTGGACCCAGGGGCTAGCCTTATGTGCCTGCTCTGCGGACAGTAACTCCCATTCTAACATGAGGCGCTCCTCGCGTTGCTGCGTTCTCAGGGTGGTAGCCAACTCGAGGCACCTACCTCAGACTACCGCTTTCAGGGCATCCCAGGTAGTGGAATGGGAAGTAAGCTCAGGGTCATTCTGCTCAAAGATCTCCTTAATAGTTTGCCTGAGTCATCACGTAGTAGTCTATCCCTACAGAGAAAGTTGGGGAAATACCAGCGCGCATGTTTTGGACGTGGGTTCGGCCAGGTAAGTGTCATCTCGAGGGGTGCATGGTCAGACAGGTATATCGGGTGGAAGTATGTTTGCAGCACCGAGGGGAGCAGAGATTGGCTCACAAAGATGTGATCAATGCTGGAATATGTTCTGTGGGAGAAGAAGGAGTAGTCACAAAGGATGGGATTAGTATCTCTCCATACGTCCACCAGGCCCAGGAGTTGGAGTTGTGACTTGAGTGCTTTGCCAAAAATCCCTCCCGCCGCCCTATGTGGATGAGTAGTGTCGTGCCCCTAATCCCATCAGCGAGGTTGAAGTCATCCAAGAGGAGTATGTCCCCCTGTGCAAAGTTCACCAAAGCCATAAGGAAGGAGAGTATAAAGCCCTGTTGGCCCGTATTTGGTGCATAAATAACTGCAAATGTGCACTACCGACCCCTCAGATCCCCCCCGAACCATAAGGTACCTCCCTGCTTTGTCAGCTTTGGTGTCCTGTGCATGAAACGGGACCCCCTTGTGGAAAAGTAGTGCCACCCCGTTCTGTTTTAAGGAGTGGGAAGATCGAAATATAAGAGGATAAGCTTTATGGGTCAAACGATGTTCCTCAGATTTTTTGAGGTGCGTATCTTGAAGGGCCGCCACTTGGACATTATGATCGAGCAAGTATTTCCAAAAGCGTTGTCGCTTGTTAGGGGAATTTAGACCCCGGGCGTTCCAGGTTACAGTCCTGACAGCCATAGGTATCTGGATGGGAGTTTGCCCCCCGCGTGAGGTCCTCTGTACGAACTGAACTTCCGTACCCCCCTCCCCCTCCCACCCCTGCACAAAAACAATATAAAAAAGGCACCATGACATCTAACTAAGATAACAAAACAGAACGAACATTAATATTGAGGTGGAGAATCCCCCTCCCAGAGGGGAACCTCATTACCAGAACAGACTCGAGGAACGTAACCATTTCCGTTCCCCCAGCCCCTACAACAACAACTTTTAAGGCAAATGCTTTGTGAACTTATACAGCCAGCTAGTGGCTATCGCTTGACGAAGCACCCCTGCATGAGCTATTCAAGTCTGTTAGCCCTGGCGGCGTCACAAATGTCCAGAAGAGTGCAAGACCCCTGCTCCAACCACCCTCCCACTGGAATCTTCTTACCGCAGTAGAGACGGGCCTCTCTACACACCGCTCACAACAAGCGCAGTTCGTCCATGTGGTCCGGGGGGCCTAGCACCAGACCCAGAGCCACATAAAAGTGACTGGACCCGTGGCTGCCCCACAGTCTCGTGAATTGCAAGCCCTCCGCTCCATCCATCTCTCCATAAAAACAACTGGCTGCCCCCATGGGGTGGGGAGAGGGGGTAGAGTACATTATCCGTTGAAGATAGGTTGGTCATGGGATCCACTGGTCGTGAAGCTCAGTCCGGGTTTTTGTTGGTTCTTTGGCCCACTCTCCACCATTGGCCGATCCCAGTCACTCTCGCTGCTTTTCCCCTTCCGTGGCTCTTGAAGCTGCAGCACCATTAGGCACAGGAGCAGTGATTCCCAGTTCGTCCACCGCCTCTGTCAATTCAGTGCAGTGCAAGTGTTTGTTTTCCCATTGGAAGGCAATACCAAACGGGTAAGTCCACCTGTACTTGACCTTCTCTCTCAGATAGTCGGTGACAGGGCGGAACTGCTGTCGGCGGGCGAGAGTGTCTTGTGCCACATCTTGGTAGAGCGTATACGTGGAGTTCTGGAAAGAAACTTTATTGACGTTTATAGCTTTTTGTAGGACCAATTCTTTGATTTTAAAGGAGCTGAACTTAGCCAGAACATCTCGGGGTCTCCTGCCCTCCCCAGGAAGTCGCGGCCCCACTCTGTGTACCCTCTCCAGCTGAACTTCGGGGCCGCCCTCCCCCATAACCGAGGAGAAGAGGCCCACCATGAAGGCCTCCAGGTCCGGTCCCTCGCAGTCTTCCTCCAGGCCACGGTCTCGGATATTATTGCGGCTGGACCTGTTTTCTAATTCCTTGCACTTGAGCAAGGTGGCACGCAGCTGCCCACCTAAGTCCGCAGATACTTCCTCTAGGGGCTGTATGCGATCCATCAAGTCCTGGACTTTTGCCTCAAGGTGGAGCGTTCTATTGCCCACCGAGTCCACGTCGGCCTGTAGCGTCGACAGCTTCTCTCTCATTTCCGCTCGGAACGACTCAAAGGAGGTGTCCATGTCAGTCTTGATGTCTGCGCGGAGCTCCTTTTTAAAGTCCCTCAGGAAAGCCAGGAGATCCTCCATAGTGAGCGCCATTACTCCTGGGGATGACGTAGATTCCTCACCAGTCGCCCCGCTCCTGTGGTGGCAAATAGTTGGATACCTTGTTGTTGGGGGCTTTTTTCGGTGGCATAGGTAGATGCAGTGTTTGAACAGCTCCTGGCCGCCCTCGTGTCGCTCTGAACAAGACTGTGCTCACTTCATTCGGCTTAGGGGCTTACGTCTCGATACCGCCCACTGCGTGCGGATCCCCAATGCCGAATGAGATGGCTCCCAAGGTAGGCCAGCGGGCCCCCCCAGTGATGACGGTCCGTGCGCTCCTGGTGGGTTTCTGCAAGAGCTGTGCTTTTTCTCTGGCTCCACTCGGTATATAAAAAGACAGGAGGCCTGCTTCGAAGACCCAGTAATGTTGCCAATGGTATCCAATGATAATCTCAGTGATCAGCGGCCATATTAGGGTCAGGCAACAGACGCCCAGCACTTTGCAGAGGAGTTGGTCTTAGGCCCCCTCCACGAGTAGCTGTCTTGAGGTCACGGGGCTCCCCATGTCAGATCACTTCTGGACCCCGCTGCCACACTTGCCTCATCATCCAGAAGTAGCTGCTAGATGCCCCCCCTGCCAGGCCCAGGGGCCGTGCCTTGCCACCGGTTCTATGTGAGGGATCAGGGCCCCCGCCCCCTGCTGCATGCGTCGTCCCTCGCTGAAAGAGGGGAGCCCACCACCTCACCTCGGGCCTGCAGGGGCTCCTGTGAACCGGCGATCCAAAAGCACGTCTCCCGGCGGGCACCAGGTTCTCGAGCACCCCTCAGCTGGCTGTCCGTGCGGTTCCCCTGCTGCTTCTCAATTGAGGGGGCGTGTAAACATCAGTGTGGAGCTCAGCGTGCCTTCAGTCCCCCTCCACTAACGCAGGCTTACGGACCTGCTGGGGCAGTCTGCCATTTTGCGCCGTCTTGATGCCACCACGAGGGAGTCCGCCCGCCACCTCCAGAGACCCCATAAGGGTTGAAAATCTCCTGTAGCACGAGACCCCCGTACCCGTGGCGGCCGACGAGCCCGATGCTCAGATCCGTTAGTAGGGGCCCCGGGGTCTCAGCCTCTGCGTCTCTCAGCGCCCGCGGCAGATGCAGCCGCCATTTTTCTCCCGCTCTCGGCACCACTCTGGGGCTCCTTTGCCACACCTCGGGGCCACCACCGGGTTTTAGGGCAGACCCCCGCCGTCACCGCATTCCGGGTCCCGCAGTGGGGTGGTCAGGATGTCTGGAAATATGCTGCATGCAAGGTAAAATACGGGGCCTGGGACGGAGCCGATCGGATTCATGTCCGATCGGCCATGTTAGTTGGCCACACCCCCCCTTAGAGGTCATTTAACTCACACTGGGATTGTAAGTATGTCCATTATGCTCAACTTAAGAATTTGTACAGTACCTGGACACTCACTGGAAGTAGGTGTTGGCGCTCTACAAATGCCTTCAATTAATCAAGCATATTTTGCCAAACTACAGAAAGTTGTCAAGAGGGCATGGCAGAAGGTGTCTTATCAGTGGCAAATGCAAACCTTTCAACTTCTTTACTTAAAATTGCGGGTCTTGTGAATTTTTTATCAGCGTGATTCCGCTAAGTTGAATAGAGTAAAAACTCTTTTTTGGAGGGTGTGCAAGGCTTAAGTCTATGGAAGCATTTTGTTTTTGGTGAGTGAATACCAGTAAAAAGAAGGTAACATCCACCAAATTTGGGTGACTTGACAGTAATGCTATGTGTCCATCATGTGGTTGAAGGTTGTGTCCATTATCACTTATTAGGAAGAAAATAATTGTACACAAGTGTAGCTTGTTGAATTACTTCAAGTCCACAAGCCCCATAGGACGCTGTCACAATGACGCCATGATGGTATAATTGATGTCATCAATGATGTCATTTGAGATGTCACGAGTGATGTCATTAATGATGTTGTCATTTATCATGTTATGAGTGATGTAACATGTGGGGTTATAAGCAGTGCATGTACATGATGAGGGTGCAAGTTGCAGTTAGCTCACTAAAACATAACTGGTGAATTTCAGTGGTTGTTCTTTTTAAAGATTAGTTCTTATATCATTTCAACACCTAACTATAATGCCACTTTGACACCCCCTTGTTTAAAAAAAAAAAATATATATATATATATATATTCACTGAAAAAACCATAGGTTTTAGGGACAGTTATAGTTAGTTGGACATTTCACTCGTACAAAACCCGTGAAATTCCCCCGTTATAATTAGTTCAGCTAACTATAACTCGCGCCCCCGCAATGCACTGCTGATGACGTCACATATTACATCACTCATGACATGGTCAGTGACATCACTGATGACATCACTGATGACATCTCAAATGACATCACTGATGACATCACTGATGACATCATCCAGTGACTGTGTGTTTCAGTAAAGTTTAAATATGTTTAATATATATAGGGAAAGGCGTATTGGCGTATTGTTTTGTGAGGGGAGCCGCGTGGCCCCCTTCTCAGGCCAAATATGGCCCGGGGACCCCGGGGCCTGGCCTCTCTTTTTTTTGTAATACTCAGGGGAGGGGGGCTGCGTGGCCCCCCTCCCGGGCCACTTCCAGCCCCGGGGACCCCATCCCCTGGGGCCTGGCCTCTGCTAGGGACCGTGGGGGTCCCCAATCCCCCACGGTCCCGCCGGCTCCCCGCGTCCTGCGGGAGCCGGCATTGCTTTTTCCACATGGGGAGCTGCTGACATGCAGCTCCCCTTGTGGAAAGCAATCTGCTTGCTTCATTGAAGCGAGAGCAGGTTTCCCTGCTCTCGCTTCAATGAAGCAAGCAGTTTGCAATGACAGGGCGGGAGCCGCGAGGCTCCCGCCCTGTCATTGCAAACAGCAGTGTCCCAGGGGTGGGCACCCCGGGACACTGCAGGAGCCGGCCCTGGGGGGTGGTGGTCCCCAGGGCCATCAAGGGCTCCAGGAGGGGGGCCGCGCGGCCCCCCTCCCAACAATTGCAAAGCCCCGGAGAGGTGGTGGTCCCCGGGGCTCCGTTACGGACCCCCAAATTTAAATATTAGTGCCCCGGGGAGGTGGCGGTCCCCGGGGCATGTGGGGGGGGCTCAAGCCCCCCCACACGGGTATATTGTTTTTAAAAAAATTAAGCCCCGGGGGGTGGCTGTCCCCGGGGCTGCGGGGGGGCAGTGTGCCCCCGCTATTATAAATAATGAAAGCCCCGGGGTGGCGGTCCCCAGGGCTTGGGGGCCTTAGAGGCCCCCAAACTTTAGAAAAACAAGCCCCGGGGGGTGGCGGTCCCCTGGGCTACGGGGAGCTGCGTGCCCCCCGCAACTCATTATTCAAGCCCCGGGGAGGTGGCAGTGTGGGGGTATTGGGCCCCCCCACACTTTTTTTTTCACTGCCCCCGGGACTTGGCCCACCCGGGGGCTAATTAGTAACGACGCGCGGGAGCCCGCGCTTCTTATTTTTTTGTTTTGCGGCCGGATCCGCGGATCCAGCGCGCATTTTGCCGATTTAAAAAAAAAAATAATGCTTTTTTGGGCTCTGGGGGTCCTTGTGGGACCCCCTGAGCAGGCCTAGGGGGTCAGGGTGTTTCTACCCTGCCCCCTTTTCTTTTTTTGCGCCTTATTTTTTCTGTTTTCTTGTGCCTCGGTTCTACCGAGGCACAAGATGGCTGCCAACACTTCCTGGTTTGGAGTGTTGACAGCCAATTAGCATGAAGCTTGTGGTCGGGAGGGTCCGCGGATCTTCCGTGCCTCTAAATATTGAAACTTTTATTTTTGATTTTCTCAGCAACTACTGAACGGATTTACACCATTTTTAAAAAGGGTGCTTTCTGAACCAAGCACTACCGTTTTGCCAAATTTGGTGTAATTCCGTTCAGCAGTTTTGGCTGTAGCCTTGCATAAAGTTTCCTATGGGAAATTGATTTTTTGACTCTTATTTTTTTAATTTCTCCGCAATTACTGAACGGATTTACACCATTTAAAAAAAAGGGCGCTTTCTGAACCAAGCACTACCATTTTGCCAAATTTGGTGTAATTCCGTTCAGCAGTTCGGGCTGTAGCCGTGTCTAAAGTTTCCTATAGGAATTAACATGGAGAAAACACGTTTTGGGACCCCCCTTTTTTCAACCCCGCTTGATGAATCACCTCGAAACTTTCAAGATAGAGCGGACCGGAGCGGGCCATAAGTTTTGAAATCTCGCGAAGATTCGTCAACCGGCGCCAAAGTTATTGGGAAAAGAATGTTACGAATTTCCTATGGATAATAGGTCCTAATTATAACTATCTACTGGGGACTGCCAGTAGATAATATATATATATATATTTATATATATATTATCTACTGGCGGTCGCCAGTAGATAGTTATAGTTACAACCTATTATCCATAGGAAATCCGCGACATTCTATTTGAAATAACTCTCTTGCCGGTTGACGTATCTTCGCAAAATTTTCAAACTTTGTGGCCCGCTCCGGTCCGCTCCTACCCTGAAAGTCTCTGGGGGATTCGTCAAGCGGGGGCCGAGAAAAAGGGGGTCCCAAAACGCGTTTTCCCATGCAATTTTCCATAGGAAACTTTAGACACGGCTACAGCTCGAACTGCTGAACGGAATTACACCAAATTTGGCAAAGAGGTAGTTCTTGGTTCAGAAAGAACCCTTTTGTTAAATGGTGTAAATCCGTTCAGTAGTTGCTGAGAAAATCAAAAGTAAAAAGATAGTGATATCTATGGCCGTGCCGGATTCGCGCACCCTCCCGATCACGAGCTGCATGCTAATTGGCTGTCAACACTCCAAATCAGGAAGTGTTGGCAGTTATTTTGTCCTCGGTAGAACCGAGGGACAGAAACAAGTGTGCAAGCGCACAAAGGGGGCAGGGTAGAAACACCCTGACCCCTAGGTTTGCTCAGGGGGTCCCACAAGGACCCCCTGGGCAAAAAAAAATAAAAAAAATTTTAAATCGGGCAGGATGCGCTCAGGGTGCGCGAATCCTGCCGAAAAAAAAATAGAAGCGCGGTCTCCCGCGCTCGGATAGGCTTTGCCCCCGGGTGGCCCAAGACCCGGGGGCATGGTGGGGGGGGTTAATTTATATGTGGGGGCCTCATCGGCCCCCAAGCCCCGGGGACCGCCACCCCCGGGGCTTTATTGAAAAATGGTGCGGGAGGGCTCTTCTGCCCTCCCGCAGCCCCGGGGACCGCCACCCCCGGGGCTTCTTTTTTTAATTTAAATAAGGTGTGTGGGGGGCTCCAGCCCCCCCACACGCCCCGGGGACCACCACCTCCCCGGGGCTGTGCAATTTAAGGGAGGGGGGCCGCGCGGCCCCCCTCCTGGAGCCCTTGATGGCCCTGGGGACCGCCACCCCCAGGGTCGGCTCCTGCAGTGTCCCGGGTGCCTACCCCCGGGACACTGTAGTTTGCTATGGCAGAGACGGAGCCTCGCGGCTCCCGTCCTGCCATAGCAAACTGCTTTGGATATTGGAAGAGAGAGCAGGAAACCTGCTCTCTCTTCCAATATCCAAGCCGACAGCTTTCCACATGGGGAGCTGCATCTTAGCAGCTCCCCATGTGTAAGCAATGCCGGCTCCCGTAGGACACGGGGAGCCGGCGGGACTGTGGGGGCTTGGGGACCCCCCACAGTCCCCAACGAGAGGCCAGGCTCCCGGGGATGGGGTCCCCGGGGCCATCAGTGGCCACGGAGGGGGCCACGCAGCCCCCTCCCCAAAGTTTAAAAAAAATAAAAAAAGGGTATGGCCGGACCCGGGGATGGGGTCCCCGGGGCCTTAATGGTCAGAGGAGGGGGCCACACAGCCCCCTCCTAAGAATAAAATTAAAAATAGAGGCCATGCCCCGGGGGATGGGGTCCCTGGGGTCAATACAGGCCCAGGAAAGGGGGCCACGCTGCCCCCTTCCCCGTTTTTTTAAAAAAAATTAATTACAAAAAGGGGGTAAGGCCCTGGGGGATGGGGTCCCCAGGGCCCAAAAACAGGGAAAAGGAAGGGGGCCACACAGCCCCCTTCAGGCGACAAAAAAAAAAAAAACGAGCGGGCCCGCAGGCCCCGCCCCTTCCTTCACCACTCTGCAAACGCGCCCCTGGCGCGTTTGCAGAGGGGAACGACTCCCTTGAATACTGGGGGTCTCAAGCCAACCAGCCCACCAGGAACCTCCAGTATGCGCCAGGGGGCTGCCTTGCAGAGAGGTGTACAGAGGCCATGCCCCTTTTACACCTCTCTGCAACGCAGCTCTGTGGCGCTTTGGAGGTATATGGTGGGCTAGTTGGACTCCGGGGACCCTCAGGATTCAAGGGGACTTAATCCCCCAACTTAAACGCGCCACGGGGCGTGTTTGCACAGTGGTGAAGGGAGGGGCGGGGCTTCAGGTGACATGTGTGCAAACAGGCCCCGTGGCGCGTTTTAAGATGGGGAATTAAATCCCTTCAATCCTGAGGGTCTCTGGGGGCCAACTAGCCCAACAGGTACATCCAGAAAGCGCCACAGAGCTGCGTTGCAGAGAGGTGTAAAAGGGGTGTGGCCTCTCTACACGTCTCTGCAACGCAGCCCCCTGGCGCATATTGGAGGTTCCTGGTGGGCTAGTTGGCCCCTAGGGACCCTCAGGATTCAAGGGGACTTAATCCCCCAACTTAAAACGCGCCACGGGGCGCGTTTGCACAGATGTCACCTCAGGCCCCGCCCCTTCCTTCACCATTGTGCAAATATTCTTCTAAAATCATCCGAAATACGAATTCCGATTTACTCACCTGTTATAAGGAGAGACCTCAGTGCTGCATCTTTCAGCCCAGTACTGGTCCTGAAAAGTAATTTTAACCGTACTTACCAGTAACTTGAATTTCCTTCCATAGGATATCATTGCCTGCTTTTTGCTGAAAAAGTTTCTAAGTGTTGATTTTTGAAACATACAAATATTCCTCTAAAATCAGCCGAAATACGAATTCCGATTTACTCACCTGTTATAAGGAGAGACCTCAGTGCTGTATCTTTCAGCCCAGTACTGGTCCTGAAAAGTAATTTTAACCGTACTTACCAGTAACTTGAATTTCCTTCCATAGGATATCATTGCCTGCTTTTTGCTGAAAAAGTTTCTAAGTGTTGAATTTTGAAACATACAAATATTCCTCTAAAATCAGCCGAAATACGAATTCCGATTTACTCACCTGTTATAAGGAGAGACCTCAGTGTTGTATCTTTCAGCCCAGTACTGGTCCTGAAAAGTAATGTTAACCGTACTTACTAGTAACTTGAATTTCCTTGCATAGGATATCATTGCCTGCTTTTTGCTGAAAAAGTTTCTAAGTGTTGATTTTTGAAACATACAAATATTCCTCTAAAATCAGCCGAAATACGAATTCTGATTTACTCACCTGTTATCAGGAGAGACCTCAGTGCTGTATCTTTCAGCCCAGTACTGGTCCTGAAAAGTAATTTTAACCGTACTTACCAGTAACTTGAATTTCCTTCCATAGGATATCATTGCCTGCTTTTTGCTGAAAAAGTTTCTAAGTGTTGATTTTTGAAACATACAAATATTCCTCTAAAATCAGCCGAAATCCGAATTCCGACTTACTCACCTGTTATCAGGAGAAAACCCAGTGCTGCACCTTTTAGCCCAGCACTGACCCTGAAAAGTAATTCTAACCGTACTTACCAGTAACTTGAATTTCCTTCCATAGGCTAACATTGACTGGTTTCACTTGGAAATTCTTCTAAGTGTGGAGTTTTGGAACTTTAAAATATTCCTCTAAAATCAGCCGAAATACGAATTCCGATTTACTCACCTGTTATCAGGAGAGAACCCAGTGCTGCATCTTTTAGCCCAGCACTGACCCTGAAAAGTAATTTTAACTGTACTTACCAGTAACTTATATTTTCTTCCATAGGAATCCATTGTCTGGTTTTCAGCAAAAAGTTTCAAAGTGTTGATTTTTACAAACTACAAATATTCCTTAAAAATCGCCTGTATGACTTAAACGCATTCTTTCAACTGTTTACAGGAGATGCACCAGTGCTGGATCCAGGATCCAACACTGAGTAAGAAAAAGTAACGATAACAGTTTTTACCTGCTAAGTGAATTTCCTTCCATAGGATAACATTGGTGACTATATGGAAAAAGTTTCTAAGTGTCAACTTTTAAAATACAATAATATTCCTTAAAAATCAGTACTGTAACCAAAACGCTTTTACTCAACTGTTTACAGGAGATGTCCCAGGACTGAATCTAGGATCCAGTCCTGTGGTTAGAAAAGTAATCCATAAAGTAACTAATTGCATTTAACTAGAAATTCACATTGAGCTGAATGTTGCATTGTGTTTGAAAATGTGTTGCCCATTGCAACAACTGTAACTACTGTACTTAAAAGTCTATTGCCTATGTGCAAAGTATTTAAACTAAAGTAATTCATTCTGAGAAAGTATTTTTTGTAATGTAATGTATAATGTAATTACAATGTAATTTAAAAATAAAATATGTAAAAAAAATTGTTTCTAAAAATGTAGTAAATCAGTATGAAAAAATTAATATAACAATTAATACTTTTAAAAATTGTCATTTACAAAACCTTTTAAATTCACTGAAAAACCGTAGGTTTCAGGCACGTTATAGTTAGAAATTAGCATTTTTAAAACCTTTGAAATTCACTGAAAAAACCATAGGTTTCAGACACGTTATAGTTACAAATTAGCATTTAAAAACCTTTGAAATTCACTGAAAAAACCATAGGTTTTAGGGACAGTTATAGTTACTTTGACATTGCACTCGTAAAAACCCGTGAAATTCCCCGCTATAGTTAGTTCAGCTAACTATAACTCACGCCCCGCAATTCACTGCTGATGACGTCACATATTACATCACTCATGACATGGTCAGTGACATCACTCATGACATCACTGATGACATCTCAAATGACATCACTGATGACATCATCCACGTGATAATCTGATGCACCTCCTCACACCCTAATATAACCTTTGATACACCCACTCTAAATTACAGACTGCCATTCGCAAAACCATAGACACTCCAACACCAATAACTACATACCCACTCACTGATTCTTTGGTCTACACACACACATCCACTCACTCACCCGTACAGTCACTCATACTTATGGTCACTCAGTACAGGACTATCATATGCACTCTTACTCCTATATAGACACTCAAACACCGCCACTCATCCATAGAGGTACTCACACACCTAGTCAGTCATGCAAATAATTAAACACACTGCCATTTACTCACCTATACAGTTATACACACACCAGCTCACTTAATCATACAAATACTAGCACATTGTTACGCTCTTATACAATCACTGATACAAGCACACACTCATCCATACAGCCACTATCACAATCACTCACTCTCGCTTATAGCTATTTATATACTCCAACACACATATATACTGCCTTTCACATATGTAGTTGCTCACACATGTACCACTGGGACATACATTCACTCACTAACACACTCTTACACACACTTACCCACCCATACAGTCTATCACAGATGCACTCTTGAAACCATCCACCCAGTGAATCACCCACTCACACATCTATGCACAGAGTCGCACACACCCCACCCACACAAACACTCAGGCACCCATACAGATACTCAGACAACCAATCAATAACTCATATAGACACTCATGTAGCTATTCACAAACCCATGCAGCCACTTACACAGCAACAGACAGACGGATACAGACATTCACCCAGTTTAGTCACTAACCCATGCATTCAGTAAGATACGTTAAATCACTCACTTATAGAGTCAGTCACGCACCTACTAAATCATCCATACAGACACTTACACACCCACTCATTCTTCAATACGTCTTTTCCTATATATATTAAAAATATTTAAACTTTACAGAAACACACAGTCACTGGATGATGTCATCAGTGATGTCATTTGAGATGTCATCAGTGATGTCATCAGTGATGTCACTGACCATGTCATGAGTGTTGTAATATGTGACGTCATCAGCAGTGAATTGTAGGGCGCGAGTTATAGTTAGCTGAACTAACTATAACGGGGGAATTTCACGGGTTTTTTACGAGTGCAATGTCAAAGTAACTATAACTGTCCCTAAAACCTATGGTTTTTTCAGTGAATATATATATATATATATATATATATATATATATATATATATATATATATTACCTACTACTTATAGTTAGGACCTAGTTTCCATAGGAAAAGCGTTTTTTTATTTGCCAATATCTTTGGCGCCGTTTGACAAAATTTCATGTCATGATTGATGTAATATGTGATGTCATCAGCAGTGCATTGGGGGGGCGCGAGTTATAGTTAGCTGAACTAACTATACCGGCCGAATTTCACTGGTTTTGTACGAGTGAAATGTCCAACTAACTATAATGGCCCTGAAACCTATGTTTTTTCCAGTAAATCTATATATATATATATACTTTATATCTATATATATATATAAGCGGCTCTGAACAGAACTACTTCAAGAGAAGGCACTCCCGTGGAACGGAGAAAAATTTATTTTGCAATCAAAAGGTGGCGTGTAGACAAACAAACGTCTACGCATTTTGGCTAAAACAGCCTTGTTCACAACGTTTTGACAGTCGGAAAAGCAGACAATAAATAAAGTTTTGTTGACATTAACATAGAAAACGGCTTCACTTTCATTTCAGCAACCAACTAAAAGTGGCGGCCATCTTGTAGCATGTACATAAAAGTTGATTTAAAGCACATAAGTATCACATTTTGATGCTTTTGCAATTAAATACATAAAGGACAATGTTATTAACTACATATATCCATTGTAGAAAGTATCAACATGCATGAAAAATTTCAAATGCGCAATATCAAAGATTACAAACAAAAACGCCCCATTGGACTTTGTCAAAGCCACTGCGAATTAACAAGATCACCAAGCAGCCCCATTGGGCATATACACATCCCTGCAAAAGGGACAAACTAAGTGAAGCCTCCATTAACTCATGGTTGCTCAAGTTATAAATAAAGAAAGCATCATAGAGCATCATATAGACAAATACTGCCACAGTGGGGAATGCAACTACCAGAGCTCCGAAGATATAGTCCTAATTAACAATGTGCAGAATAAAAAAAAAAAATGAAAATTGAAAAGAAGAAGAAAAGATATCTTAGCTCTCTTTCATCTGCCTCACGGTGTTCTTCTTGAACAATCTAAAACAAAAATAGAATAAATGTGTTATTGCTATGCTGCTGTAAGGACTGTAGATACAATAAAAACAATTAAAAACAATTCAATGTATGTGCAAGTTGATAAAGACAAGAGAAAGAGGGGACTATAAGGAAGCTATGAAAAAGCGGAGAGTGACAAATATTAATAGAGACTCAGATTTAGAGAAAAGTATACAGCTCCTCATCAATATTAATGCCATTTGGCTTCTTGGTGCCCATCCTAAGGATATACCTGCACTCTAGTTGTCTTAGGGCTTTTTCTCTATCTCCTCCTCTGATCGATTTCTCCACCTGATCTAAAATGCTATATGTGAGCATTGAAGGATCACTGTTGTGATACTCCATGTAGTGTCTTGCCACCGAATACGTAGTATCCGAGTTTTTAACTGCACGTAAAGGCTACAAAATACATTTATGGGCTTCTAACTTAGTGCTCCCTATGTATCCCTTGGGAGAAGGGCATTCCAGCAAGTACACTACAAACACCGACTTACAAGTTAGTGGTTTTGAGAAGGATAGCCATTCTCCAAAACAAGTTTTTATCTCGGTTACATTTTTGCCCTGTTGGCATGCCTTGCACTTAGTGCACTTTTTAAAACCGTTGCATGGTTTCAGCCACTTTTGTTTTGCCAATAACTTTAGCGTCATTTGACGAATCCTCGTGAAATTCTCAAAAATTGGTTGACGCTCAATTTAGCTGCTGTCTTGAAAGTTTCGGGGTGATCCATCAAGCAGAGGCTAAGAAAAAGGGAGGTCCCTAAGCGCATTTTCCCTATGTTAATTTCCATAGGAACTTTAGACATGGCTACAGCCCTAACTGCTGAACTGAATTATGCCAAATTTGGCAGGAAGGTAGATGTTGGTTCAGGGAAGTGTCTTTTTGTGATTTGGTGTAAATCTGTTCAGTAGTTTCTGACTTATTTAAAGGTTTTTTAGATATACAAGTGGGGATGCCGAGGATACGTGACCCCTCCCGAGATCTCCTGCTTGGATCTGATTGGCTGCCAACACTTCAAATCAGGAAGTGTTGGCTGCCATCTTGTGACTCGGTTGAACCAAGTCACAAGAAAAAACTTTGGAAAAGGGGCAGGGTAGAAACACCCTGATCACCCAAGCCACTTGGGGGGTCCTACAGAAACTCCACATGGCCCAAAAATCATTTATTTTTCAAAACTTTTTGGCAGGAGTGGCGCTGGAGCCACGACTTCCACTGACTTTGTTTTTATAAAAACAAAGCGTGGGCTCCCGCTCTTCATTTCTAATCGGCCCCCGGGTGGGCCAGGTCCCGGGAGCATTATAATTATAGGAGTGGGAGCGCATGGGCCCCCCCTCCTGGGGATTACTGATGCTCCAGGGACCAATACCTCACTGGGGCTTCTTCTTTAAAAAAATGCGGGGGAGGCCCATACGGCCTCCCCCACTGCCCCGGGGACCACCACCTCCCCGGGGCTTATTACTTTATAAATGGGGGGCCTCTTGCCCCCCTGCCCCGGGGACCACCACCTACCCGGGGCTTTCTGTTCAGCTAATGTGGGGGCCATGCAGACTTCCCCCCCACAACCCAAGGTGTCGCCACCTCCCCGGGGCTTTACTTTTAAATAATGCGAGGGGCCACGTGAACCCCTGCGCAGCCTTGGAGTCTGCCACCTCCCCGGGGTGTTTGCAAATTAAAATGTGGGGCCTGCACACCCTCCACAGCACCGGGGAAGTCAAACAGCACCCCCCCGTGAGCCATAGCCTTGGGGACCAGCACCCTCAAGGGCCAGGTCCTGCTTTGCTCACCCCTGAGACATAGCTGTTTGCTATGGCTTGGTGGAACATTACCGCTCCTGCCAAGCCATTACACATGCTGCTCTGCTTTCAACAAGCAAAGGCTGGAAGCGGAGCGGTATTGGTTTTGGACAGAGGGAGCTGCATGTTCAGCACCTCCCTCCAAAAGCAATGCTGGCTCCAGCAAGACGCATGCAGCTGGCAGGGACTGCAGGGGCATACAGGCATACAGGCTCCACCCGTGGTCCTCAACAAAGTGTCTGTGTGCCCTGGGTGGGACCAGGGCACCCAGATTAGAGGCCAGGAATGGGCGATGGGGTCCCTGGGGCCAAATCGGCCCAGGAGAGTGTCTGTAGCCCCCTCCCATCATTTTTTTTTTTTTATAAAAGGCCAGGCCCCAGGGGATGAGGTTCCCGTACTGAAATCGGCCTGGGAGTGGAGCCGCTCGGCCCCCTTTCCTTTTATTTAATTATTTTTGAAAAAGTAACAAAGACCAGGCCCTGGGGAATGGGGTGCTCGGGGCTGAAATTGGCCTGGGAGGGGGGCTGTGATGCCCCCTCCCATATTCAAAATAGGCCTGGCGCCAGAGAATGGGGTCCCTAGAGCCAAAATTCACCAAGGAAAGGGGGTCCACGCGGCCCCATCCCCAAATTAATTTTAAAGAAGACCGGCAAGTCGCAGGAGACCCGCCCCCTTCTCCACAACTCTGCAAACGTGCCTCATGGTGCAAGTGTTGGTTGCGGGATGAAGTCCCCTTAGATGGTGAAGGTCCTATTACCTCCAGTAATTCCCAGACAGTGGAATTGCTGAGAGGACTTGGAGATCATGCCCCCTTTCTACACCACTCTGCAAATGCACCTCTCTGTGCACTGCTGGTGGGGGGATGACATCCCCTAGCCTCCTGAGGGTCTCTGGACTAAAGTGGAATTCTTCCCCCAATGAGTAGTGCTCCAATGGGTTGCGTTTGCAGAGTGGTGGAGAAAGGGGGCACTGACTCAATAAACCTCTTAGCAATCCAACTGTGTTGGACTTACTGGAGGTAACAGGAGAGGTAGTTGGCCCCCAAGGACCCTCAGGAGTGAATCAGACTTCATCCCCCAACTAGTAGTGCACCAGGAGGCACGTTTGCAGAGTGGTGGAGAAAGGAGGCGTGGTCTCCAAACACCTCTCAGCAATCCAGCTGTGTGGGACTTACTGGAGGTAACACAAGGGGTCGTTGGCCCCCAAGGACCCTCAAGAGCCAAGGAGACTTCATCCCCCAGCTAGTAGTTCACCAGAAGGAGCATTTGAAGAGTTGGTGAGAAAGAGGGCGTGTCCACCGGAAACGTCTCAGCAATCCCACTCTGTGGGACTTGCTGGAGGAAACAGGAGTGGTAGTTGGTCCCCAAGGACGTCCTTGGGGGCCAACTACCCCTCCTTCAAATTCGAGTCACCGCAGCAAAAAAAAAAAATGTAAATGATTTTATGCCCTAGCGGGGTCCATGACCAGAGCTAAGTGGTCGGGGTAATCCTACTCTGCCCCTTTTCTTTATTCAAATGGTTTTTTGTGGGACTCGGCTGAAACTGTGTCCCAAGATGACTGCCAACACAACCTGGTTGAAGAGTTGTCAGCCAATCAGATTTGAGCACAGGGACAAATTAGTTTTTTTAATAAGTCAAAAACTACTGAATGTATTTACACCAAATACCAAAAAGGGTTCTTTCTGACCAAGGGCTACATCTCTGCCTAATTTGGTGTAATTTCTTCCAGCGGTTTGGGCTGTAGTCGTGTCTAAAATCTCCTTTGGAGTCAGCATGGGAAAAACACATTTTTTGACCCTCCCTTTTTCTCTGCCTCCAATCGATGGATCACCCTGAAACTTTCCATGCACAACAAGAATAACTAGGGCACTTTTCTTGTGAAAATTTTGTTGATTCGTCAACCGGCACCAAAGATATAGGCAAGTCAAAAAATGCCTTTCCTTTGGAAACATGGCCTTAAATATAACTACCTACATATATGCACGTAATATATACACATATATATATATATATATATATATATATATATATATATATATATATATATATATATATATATATATATATATATATATATATATATATATATATACATATATATATATTCCAAATGCAATCCTGCAATCCTGGTTGTGGACATCCGTCGCAGCCAGCAGGAAACAGCAACACCAACGCAGTTTCAATAACACAGGTTTTTTAATAGCAAAGAAACAGACGTGTTTCGAATTTTCGTTCTTTTTCACATGACCCGTTTTTTTCACTTTGCTTCCTTAAATACAACGTCATCCTGATGTGTTGTAAAGCAACATAAACAAAATACTATGCATATCACGTATGTTCCTATTCTCAACAAAACTTTATCGATAAGTTCATAGAAACAATGAGTATTTTAATCCTTATAAAAATCTTTTAAACATGATTATTAAATGGAGACGTCATCATCTTAGTGTGACCATATCACATTACTCTACTCATGGGTCAATCATCATTTGATGTATGTAATGGTCAAAACAACGTTAAATTGTCTGAACAACACTGCACTCACAGGTATAGTACCCAAATGGATTCTCAGTTGCATGTTACTAGATATGCAATTTAAAAGGTGTTGCCACATAGGGATCGCCTTCTACTCTCCCAGAGATAATTCCAGCATAATTTGCTTGGAGACTTCCCTTCCATCTGTAACAAAGACAGAGATACGGTTATCTAACACATAAATATTTTCGACCATTACTAAACCGAACTTAACACACCTATGCAAACGGTCCTATAAATAAGTGTTGGAACAATGATACAATTCAATGCAATCAAAAGGAAAAAAGAAAAACAAGGAAGAAAAGACAAATAATGTTCATATTCATACCAGTTCAATAAAATCAAAACTATCTGGGTTAAAAAAAGGGGGTCGGAGCTTCAAGGTTAGAGGTGTGTATATAGCTCTTCATCCAGGTTCATACCATACGGGGCTAGGCTACCTGTCTTTAAGATGTACCTAGACTCCATTCTGCATAGTGCAGTGATTCTGTTACCTCCCCTAGGGTGCTTTGCGACTGTATCCAATCCAAAAAACTTGACTTTGGTCCAGTCTCCCTCATGGTAGTCCCTGAAATATCGTGCTGTACAATAACTCATGTCTGAGTTAGTGATTGCTCGCCAATGCTCCAATATTCGTTTCTGTACTGGGAACGTAGCAGATCCTATGGACCACCTGTCACAGGGATAGGTGATAACATACACTACATAGTCTGTCTTGCACGTAATCAGTTTAGTGATGCACTGTTTCTTCTTGATTCTATCCAGATATACTTCCTGGATATTACTACTGTGTTTGCACGCTTTACAGTGTCCACACTTCTTAAATCCTTGGCTTTGTTGTAACCATGTTTGGGTATTACTCTTCAGATGACTGTGTACTAACATGTCCTTTAGCGAGAGATTTCTTTGAAAGGTGACATTGGGTGTTTTCCCTATTTTAGGTTTCAATATGGTGTCACGTGTAAGGATTGCCCACCTACTCTGTAGTATTCTACGTAAGTTGTTTGCCTGGCTTGTGTATTTCGTAATAAACCTTATCGGTGTATTCTATATATATATATATATATATATATGTATGTATGTATGTATGTGTGTATATATATATATATGTATGTATGTATGTATGTATGTGTATATATATATATATATATATATATATATATATAAACCACTGATGTCGCGGGTCTCTCTGCCACTTCCGGCGGCGGGCTTCGAGTGAGGTCGCGACCCTCACAATAATCAAATGCGAATGTTACTCCTCTCGTGCACATTCAACTCGAGCCCAATTTCATTAAAGCGTGTTGTTTATTCAAAACATGAAACAAGCACAACGCCCGACGCGTTTCGGTGCAGCCGCACCTTGGTCACGGGTCAAGGAACTGTTTGTCCAATCAAAATACATATAGTGCACAAATAATAAACATCAATGTAGGACTACTTATCCCAAATGTTCAAAAATGGCATCCATTTTGTAATGGTGTTTTTTACATAGCGACTTGCAATGTTATATATACAAAATATAATAGATCCATTGATCACAATCTATTTATCATTATATACACACAAGAACTACATTTGATATATAGTGTTTGACTACAGTTACGGCCGATTACTAATAACTGCCGATATTTCATTTGCCACCCCGTTACTATAATCCTGCCAGCTTCAAAATGAACAAATGTACGCAAGTGCGCTAAATGACAAAAACGGTAAATACATACCGCCAAAAATTAAAATACTACCCCTGTGGGTCACTGACAGAGATAACATAAGTGTTCAATTTTGCCCCAGTGGGCCAACTTAATTTCAAACATCCTTTTCATTAAAGAAAATACCAGATTCTATTCTTTATCACAGTTCAAGTATACAAAAATATATTGCTTTTCTCAAATAATTCGATCTCACACACTGCAGTCACAATTGCTTCAGTTGCCATATCTTCAACCTGAACAGCTGATAATTCTGTCTCCTACCAAAAATTAAAATTAAAATAGTGCCATCAATACATTAAGTGTAATAAAACCACAAACATAGCTAAGACATCTCTGTATTCAATATATACAACGGTTCAGACTTGATATTACACTCTGGTTCCACCAATTAACCTAAATGGACCCACATCTCCTCATCTTTATTTAATCCTTTGGGATGTGGTGTGTCATACTTAATGATTAACCTGGATTCCAGATATCTCAATTCTCGCACTCTATTCCCTCCTCTTTCTGATTTAGGGATTCTGTCCAATGCACAGAAACGTAAGAGGCTTGTATTTTTATTATGTACTTCTTTAAAATGTCTAGCGACAGGATATTGTCTATCCTCATTTACAATTGCCCTAGTGTGTTCAAGTATCCGCTTTTTAACCGGATGAATAGTGCTTCCTATATAAATAAGCAGACAGGGGCAACTCAGGGCATAAACACAGTAGTCAGACTTACATGTGAGATGTTTCGTTATGGCAAACGGTTTCCTATCCTTGGATAGTATCACATCTTTACACTTGGAGCTATTTCTACAGGCTTTACAAGATTTACATGGAAAAAAGCCTTGTACTGGGTTTGAAACTGCATCATCTGATATCATATTGCTACACAATATATCTGATAAAGCATTACACTTTCTGTAAGTGATTTTCGGTTGTCCACCCACAAATTTATTAAGTGTTGAATCAGTGTTTAAAACATGCCAATATTTTTTAAAACACTTTCTCATCTCCCATGATTGATTGTTATATGAAGTAATGAATCTCAAAGATTCATCATCTTTAGTTTCTGGGATCTTACTTTTTAAAGTTGATACTCTATCAACGGTTGACACCTTCAGACATGCCTGATTTACCACTTTTAATGAGTAACCTCTTTCAAAAAATCTGTTCCTCATAATCTGTAACTCACTTTGGTATAGCCTCTCAGAACTACAATTTCTTTTCGCTCTTAAAAGCTCCCCATAGGGTATGCTATTAATAAGGTTTTGGGCATGGCAACTTTTTGCGTGAAGTAAACTATTCCCAGCCGTTGATTTCCTAAACAACTTACTGGTAAGTTTATTCTCCTGTACCTGAATTTCTACATCCAGAAACTCAATCTTTTCATGATGTACAGTATTGGTAAATTTTAGGTTATGTTGATTAGTGTTCAACTCCATTACAAATTATTCCCTGAGTTGCCCCTGTCTGCTTATTTATATAGGAAGCACTATTCATCCGGTTAAAAAGCGGATACTTGGAACACACTAGGGCAATTGTAAATGAGGATAGACAATATCCTGTCGCTAGACATTTTAAAGAAGTACATAATAAAAATACAAGCCTCTTACGTTTCTGTGCATTGGACAGAATCCCTAAATCAGAAAGAGGAGGGAATAGAGTGCGAGAATTGAGATGTCTGGAATCCAGGTTAATCATTAAGTATGACACACCACATCCCAAAGGATTAAATAAAGATGAGGAGATGTGGGTCCATTTAGGTTAATTGGTGGAACCAGAGTGTAATATCAGGTCTGAACCGTTGTATATATTGAATACAGAGATGTCTTAGCTATGTTTGTGGTTTTATTACACTTAATGTATTGATGGCACTATTTTAATTTTAATTTTTTGTAGGAGACAGAATTATCAGCTGTTCAGGTTGAAGATATGGCAACTGAAGCAATTGTGACTGCAGTATGTGAGATCGAATTATTTGAGAAAAGCAATACATTTTTGTATACTTGAACTGTGATAAAGAATAGAATCTGGTATTTTCTTTAATGAAAATGATGTTTGAAATTAAGTTGGCCCACTGGGGCAAAATTGAACACTTATGTTATCTCTGTCAGTTACCCACAGGGGTAGTATTTTGATTTTTGGCGGTATGTATTTACCGTTTTCGTCATTTAGCGCACTTACGTACATTTGTTCATTTTGAAGCTGGCAGGATTATAGTAACGGGGTGGCAAATGAAATATCGGCAGTTATTGGTAATCGGCCGTAACTGTAGTCAAACACTATATATCAAATGTAGTTCTTGTGTGTATATAATGATAAATAGATTGTGATCAATGGATCTATTATATTTTGTATATATAACATTGCAAGTCGCTATGTAAAAACACCATTACAAAATGGATGCCATTTTTTGAACATTGGGATAAGTAGTCCTACATTGATGTTTATTATTTGTGCACTATATGTATTTTGATTGGACAAACAGTTCCTTGACCCGTGACTACAGGTGCGGCTGCACCGAAACGCGTCGGGCGTTGTGCTTGTTTCATGTTTTGAATAAACAACACGCTTTAATGAAATTGGGCTTGAGTTGAATGTGCACGAGAGGAGTAACATTCGCATTTGTTTAATATATATATATATATATATATAAATATATACGGCTCGGAACGGAACTACTTCAAGAGAAGGCACAGAGGCAGTACCAACAATGCGAACATCAATAGTGGGATTTTTCCCCTGTACTTCATGCAAGGCCTGTAAAAATAGTGTAAGGGTGAAGGAGTATGTAGTCCCTGGCAAAAAAGCAAAACGCGTAATTGATACATTTCTGAATTGCAACACCAGTTTCGTGGTGTATTGCTTGGTTTGCCCGTGTGGTCTCCAGTATATCGGAAGTACGATTCATCCAGCGAAGAAACGCATACTGGAGCACACACGGGCAATAACCAACCACGATAGTGCATATCCAGTGGCCAGACATTTTGCAGAAGTCCATGATTCACGAAGTGATAAATTGCAGTACTTCTGTCTAGACCAGGTCCCGATCAAAGAGAGAGGAGGAGACCGGGTAAAGCTGCTACGGCAGTTGGAAGCTAGATATATTATTGAGCTATGAACCCGTACCCCCCTGGCGACTCAACAGTGAGGAAGAGGTTTGGTCATTTGTGGGATAAAATGTTGTGGCAGATTGTTTGCCCACTTTGGGCGGTATTACTCAGGAATGCTGTGAAATGGTTTTTAAACACTAGGGTAGTGGTAATGGATTTTTGGCCTATTGAGGACACCACCATTTATGTATTTCGTAAATACCACTTTTCTGATATGGGACAATGAGCCGTCTTATCGCTATGCTAAGATTCTGCATTTGCAATGTAAGAAGTCTTTTTTTTTGCTGTGTTAATGTTTCATGTTTATAATATGCACATGATTTTCTAGGGCCCGTTTGCCCATTTAGGGCGTCATTTATAGGTGATCATATTGATCCGTATTAGATATGTCAACATATATGTTTTGACCTGTGGAAATGAATTACACCACAGATAACGGCCCGAAGTGAAATATGTGGACCGTTTGGGTGGTCCTATATGAAGCATGTTTGAAATACCGGGCAATGATCTATCAAAGATGTTGATGTGTTGAGTCCGCTTTTGTAATGGATTGCGTAAATTAATTATCTACACAGCATGATATACCTGCTCTCGCTTCCAAGAAGCAAAGCAGAATTGCTTTTGGGCAAAGGGAGCTCAAATTGGATGTGCAGTCTGTCAAGTTTTAAGGTGTGCATGGAGTTGTAATTGAAGTATGTCTGTACTTGTATATGTATTTTGATATGTGTTATAGATTTGAAGATGCATGATGTATAAGAAAGAGGTGTTGTTGCTTTGTATGTGGCTAAGCTCAAGAGTGTGAGTAGTATGGTAAAGTTGTAGCGCAAAAGTGTGGTTTAAAACATGTTTACATAAGCTATTAGTGATTAGGCTACTATTTTATAAGTCTGTAGAGAGGTACATTTGAAATGTGCCACATAATTGTTGGTGTTTGTTTGAAATGGAAAGTGTGTTATGTGAAGTTTGGAGGTGTGGAGTGTGTTGTGATTGAAGAAAATGTTTACTAGTAGATATATAAATGTGTGTTTTGTATCTAAAGATAGTAGATGTATAAAACACATGTATGTATCTATTTGTATGTTTCTTTTATATATGATGCTGTTATCAAAAGGTACAGACATATGCATGCATGCTTTCAGGAATATGGTGAGACTTACAGTTGAGACATGTGAAGGGTTTCTGCTTTATTTTTGGCTAGGTGTAACACTCTAAGTAGTTGTAGAATGGTAAAGCTGCAGCACAAAAGTGAGGTTTAACAAATGTTTGTAGAGAGATTAGTTGTTAGACTAATTTTTGTGAGTCTGTGAAATGCTATTGTTCAAATATACCGCATAATTTTCAGTGTCTGTTTGAAATTTGAAGTGTAGTCTGTCTAGTTTTAAGATGTGGATGGTGTTGCGAGTGAGGTATGTGTGTACTTGCAAATGTATTATGGTATGTGTTATATGTCTGAAGTTAGCTTTATAAAATACAGGTATACATCTATTTGTATGTTTCTTTTATATATGATGGCACTAGGAAAAGGTACAGACACAGGTATGCATGCATTTAGAAATATGAGGAGACTTTCCACAGAGATATGTGAAGGGTTGCTGGTTTGCTCTTAGCTATGCTCAATACCCAATTAGTAGTAGAATAGTGAAGCTGCAGTAGTATATAAATGATGTTTAAGATATGTTGGGTGAGGAATTAGTGATAATGGTACTTTATAAGAGTCTGTGTAAAACTTCACTTGAAATATGCCACATAATTTTAGGTGTGTGATTGAAATTTTAAGTGTAGTCTGTCAAGTTTTAAAGCCTTTATGGTCTTGTGAGTGAGGTATGTTTCTACTTACACATGTATTGTTATGGTTTTGACAATAGGTACAGATACAAGCATGCATGGTTTAGGAATATGGTGAGACTCATGGCAAAGATATCTGATAGGTTGCTGTTTTATATTTGGCTAGGCACAACAATCTGAGTATGTGTAGAATGGTGAAGCTGCAGCACAGAAGTGAGTTTTAAGATATGTTGGGAGAAGGATTAGTGATTAGGCTACTTTCTATGAGTCTGGGGAAATGTATACTTGAAGTACAGTGCAGAAATGTAGGTCTCTCTTTGAAATGTAAAGTGCAGTCTGTCAAGTTTTAAGTTTAAAGTCTGCATGGTCTTGTGATTGCTGTATGTCTGTACTTGCACATGTATTCTCATGTCTGCTATGCATGTAAAGATACTAGACGTATAAAATACAGGTATACATCTATTTGTATATTTCTTTTAGATATGATGATGATTTGAAAAGGTAGAGACATATGCATGCATGCTTTTAATAATATGGAGAGACTTACAGTTGAGTCATGTAATAGACTGCTGGTTTATATTTGGCTAGGCCTAACACCCATGCAGTTATAAAATCACCCAAGCACTATCCATGTAGTCTTCCAATCATCCAGGCACTACCTATGCACTGCTGCAATCACCCAGGCACTAACCTTGTTCTCATACAATCACCCAGGCACTACTCCTGCACTCATGCAATCACCCAGGCACTACCCTTGTACTCCTTCAATCACCCAGCTACTACCCATGCACTTATATAATCACTCAGGCACTACCCTTGCACTCCTCCAATCACACAAGCACTATCCCTGCAATTATGTAATCACTCAGCCAGTAGCCATGCACTTATAAAATCATCCAGGCACTACCTTTGCACTCCTCCAATCACTCAGGCACTACAACAGTACTCCTCCAATCACCCAGGCAGTACCCATGCACTTATAAAATCACCCAGGCACTTCCTATGTACTCCTGTAATCCCCCAAATTATATCCCTGCACTCATGCAATCACCAATGCATTAGTTATACACTGATTCAAGCACCCAGGCACTACCCTTGCACTCCTCCAATCATCCTGTCAGTATCTATGCACTCCTCCGATCACTTAGCCAGTACCCATGCACTTATAAATTCACTCAGACACTACTTATGCACTTATTTAATCACCCAGGCACTACCCTAGTACTCCTCCAATCACCCAAGCAATATCTTCTCATGCAATCACCCAGCCACTACCCCTGCACTCCTTCAATCACCCAGCCACTATCCCTGCAGGCCTTCAATCACCCAACCACTACCCATGCAGTTATGTAATCTCTCAGGCACTACTGTTGCACTCTTCCATTCATGCAGTCACTATCCCTGTAATTATGTAATCACTCAGCCTGTAGCCATGCACTTATAAAATCATCCAGGCACTACCTTTGCACTCCTTCAATCACTCAGGCACTACAACAGTACTCCTCCAATCACCCAGGCAGTACCCATGCACTTACAAAATCACCCAGGCACTCCCTGTGTACTCCTGTAATCCCCCCGATATTATCCCTGCACTCATGCAATCACCAATGCATTAGTTATACACTGATTCAATCACCCAGACACTACCCTTGCACTCCTCCAATCACCCAGTCAGTATCTATGCACTCCTCCAATCACTTAGCCAGTACCCATGCACTTATAAAGTCACTCAGGCACTACCTATGCACTTATGTAATCACCCAGGCACTACCCTAGTACTCCTCCAATCACCCAGGCACTATCTTTGTTCTCATGCATTCACCCAGGCACTACCCCTGCACTCCTTCAATCACCCAGCCACTATCCCTGCAGTCCTTCAATCACCCAGCCACTACCCATGCACTTATGTAATCTCTCAGGCACTACTGTTGCACTCTTCCATTCATGCAGTCACTATCCCTGTAATTATGTAATCACTCAGCCAGTAGCCATGCACTTATAAAATCACCCAGGCACTACCTTTACACTCTTCCAGTCACTCAGGCACTATAACAGTACTCCTCCAATCACCCAGGCACCTCCTATATACTTATGTAATCCCCCAGACATTACCTCTACACTCATGCAATCACTAATGCATTAGTTATACACTGATTCAATCACCCAGAAACTACGGTTGACTCCTCCAATCACCCTGTCAGTATCTATGCACTCCTCCAATCACTTAGCCAGTACCCATGCACTTATCAAATCACTCAGGCACTACCTATGCACTTATGCAATCACGCAGGCACTACCGTACTACTCCTCCAGTCACTCAGGCACTACCCCTGTTCTCATTCAATCACCCAGGCACTACCCCTGCATTCCTTCAATCACCCAGCCACTACCTATGCACTTATATAATCAGTCAGGCACTACCCTTGCACTCTTCCAATCACACAGGCACTATCCCTGTAATTATGTAACCACTCAGCCAGTGCCCATGCACTTATAAAATCACCAAGGCCCCAACCTAGTACTCCTCCAATCACCCAGGCACTACCCTTGTTCTGATACAATCACCCAGGCACTACCCCTGAACTCATGCAATCACCCAGGCACTACCCTTGCACTCCTTCAATCACCCAGCTACTACCCATGCACTTATATAATCACTCAGGCACTACCCTTGCACTCCTCCAATCACACAAGCACTATCCCTGTAATTATGTAATCACTCAGCCAGTAGCCATGCACTTATAAAATCATCCAGGCACTACCTTTGCACTCCTTCAATCACTCAGGCACTACAACAGTACTCCTCCAATCACCCAGGCAGTACCCATGCACTTATAAAATCACCCAGGCACTTCCTATGTACTCATGTAATCGCCCAGATATTATCCCTGCACTCATCCAATCACCCAGGCATTACCTATGTACTCCTCTAATCCCCCAGACATTACCCCTGTACTCATGCAATCACCAATGCATTAGCTATACACTGGTTCAATCACCAAGGCACTAGCGTTGCACTCCTCCAATCAGCCTGTCAGTATCTATGCACTCCTCCTATCACTCAGCCAGTACCCATGCACTTATAAAGTCACTCAGGCACTACCTATGCACTTATGTAATCACCCAGGCACTACCCTAGTACTCCTTCAATCACCCAGGCACTACCTTTGTTTTCATGCAATCACCCAGGCAATACCCCAGCACTCTTTCAATCACCCAGCCACTATCCCTGCAGTCCTTCAATCACCCAGCCACTACCTATGCCCTTATATAATCACTCAGACACTACCCTTGCACTCTTCCAATCACGTAGGCACTATCCCTGCAATTATGTAACCACTCAGCCAGTGCCCATGCACTTATAAAATCACTCAGGCACTGCATTTACACTCTTCCAATCACTCAGGCACTACCACAATACTACTCCAATCATCTAGGCAGTACCGATGCAGTTATAAAATCACCCAGGCACTTCCTATGTACTTCTGTAATCCCCCAGACATTACCTCTGCACTCATGTAATCACCAATGCATTAGTTATACACTGCTTCAATCACTGAGGCACTACCCTTGCACTCCTCCAATCACCCTGTCAGTATCTATGCACTCCTCCAGTCACTTAGCCAGTACCCGTGCACTTGTAAAATCACTCAGGCACTACTTATGCACTTATGCAATCATGCAGGCACTACCCTAGTACTCCTCCAATCACCCAGGCACTACCCTTGTTCTCATACAATCACCCAGGCACTACCTGTGTACTCATGCAATCACCCAGGCACTACCCTTGTTCTCATACAATCACCCAGGCACTACCCCTGCACTCCTTCAATCACCTCGCCACTACCCATGCACTTATATAATCACTCAGGCACTACCCTTGCACTCCTCCAATCACGCAAGCACTATCCCTGTAATTATGTAATCACTCAGCCAGTAGCTATGCACTTATAAAATCACCCAGGCACTACCTTTGCAGTCCTTCAATCACTCAGGCACTACAACAGTACTCCTCCAATCACCCTGGCAGTACCCATGCACTTATAAAATCACCCAGGCACTTCCTATGTACTCCTGTAGTCCCCCAGATATTACCCCTGAACTCATCCAATCACCCAGGCATTGCCTATGTACTCCTCTAATCCCCCAGACATTACCCCTGTATTCATGCAATCACCAATGCATTAGCTATACACTGGTTCAATCACCCAGACACTACCGTTGCACTCCTCCAATCACCCTGTCAGTATCTATGCACTTCTTCAATCACTCAGCCAGTACCCATGCACTTATAAAATCACCACGGCACTACCTATGCACTTATGCAATCATGCAGGCACTACCCTAGTACTCCTCCAATCACTCAGGCACTACCCTTGTTGTCATGCAATCACCCAGGCACTACCCTTGCATTCCTTCAATCACCCAGCCACTACCACTGCAGTCTTACAATCACCCAGCCACTACCACTGCAGTCTTACAATCACCCAGCCACTACCCATGCACTCTTCTAATGATGCAGACACTATCCCTGTAATTATGTAACCACTCAGCCAGTGCCCATGCACTTATAAAATCCCCCAGGCACTACCTATGCACTTATGCAATCACCAAGGCACTACCCCTGCACTCATGCAATCACCCAGGCACTACCCTTGCACTCCTTCAATGACCCAGCTACTACCCATGCACTTATATAATCACTCAGGCACTACCCTTGCACTCCTTCAATCACACAAGCACTATCCCTGTAATTATGAAATCACTCAGCCAGTAGCCATGCACTTATAAAATCACCCAGGCACTACCTTTGCACTCCTTCAATCACTCAGGCATTACAACAGTACTCCTCCAATCACCCAAGCAGTACCCATGCACTTATAAAATCACCCAGGCACTTCCTATGTACTCATGTAATCCCCCAGATATTACCCCTGCACTCATCCAATCACCCAGGCATTACCTATGTACTCCTCTAGTCCCCCAGACATTACCCCTGTACTCATGCAATCATCAATGCATTAGCTATACACTGGTTCAATCACCCAGACACTACCGTTGCACTCCTCCAATTAGCCTGTCAGTATCTATGCACTCCTCCAATCACTCAGCCAGTACCCATGCACTTAGAAAGTCACTCAGACACTACCTATGCACTTATGTAATCACCCAGGCACTACCCTATTACTCCTCCAATCACCCAGGCACTACCCCTGTACTCATACAATTACCTAGGCAATACACCTACACTCTTTAAATCACCCAGCCACTATCCCTGCAGTCCTTCAATCACCCAGGCATTACACTATGCATTCCTCTCAATCATCCAGACATTACCCTTGGACTCATGCAATCACTCAGACATTAACCCTGCAGTCATGCAATCACCTAGACATTAGTCATGCAGTCCTCCAAACACTCAAGCACTATCCCTGCACTCATGCAATCACTCAGGCCATTAGCTATGCACTCATTCAATCACCCAGGCACTACCTTTGCACTCTTCCAATCACTCAGGCACTACAACAGTACTCCTCCAATCACCCAGGCAGTACCCATGCACTTATAAAATCACCCAGGCACTTCCTATGTACTCCTGTAATCCCCCAGACATTACCCCTGCACTCATGCAATCATCCAGGCATTACCTATGCACTCCTCTAATCCCCCAGACATTACCCCTGCACTCATGCAATCACTCAATGCATTAGCTATACACTGGTCCAATTACCTACAGCACTACCCTTGCACTCCTGCAATCACCCTAGTCAGTATCCATACACTCCTCCAATCACTCAGCCAGTACCCATGCACTTATATAATCACTCAGGCACTACGTATGCACTTATGCAATCACCCAGGCACTACCCTAGTACTCCTCCTATCACCCAGGCACTACTCTATTCTCTCATAGCAATGAAACAGGCACTACTGCTGTACTCATGCAATGCACCTAGGCATTACCCATGCATTCACATTCAATCAGATACTACTCCTTGCACTTCATGCAATCACCCAGGCATTATCCCTGCACTCATGCAATCACTTCAGGCATTATCCCTGCACTCATGCAATCAGACAGGCATTACCAAAGCACTCCTTCAATCATCCAGCCACTACCCATGTTCTTATGTAATGACCCAGGCACTACCCTTGCACTCTTCAAATCACCCAGGCACTATGTCTGTACTCTTCCAATCACCCAACCAGTACCCATGCAATTATAAATACACCCAGGCACTACCTATGCACTCCTCCAATCACCCAGGCACTACCACTACACTCATACAACCACCTAGACATTACCCCTGCAGTCATGCAATCACCCACACATTACTCATGCACTCCTCCAATCTCCCACACATTACCCCTGCACTCATGCAATCATATAGGCATTACCCATGCACTCTTTCAATCACTTAGGCAGTACCCATGCAGTTATAAAATCACCCAGGTACTACCTATGCACTCCTCTAATCACCCAGGCAGTACCCATGTACTCATTCAATCACCCAGGCACTACCAATGCACTCATGCAATAACCCAGGCACTACCGATGCAGTCTTCCAATCACCCAGACACTATCACATGTCTCAGCTGTAGGTCTCACCACATTCCTGAAATAATGTATACATATGTTTGTTCCATTTTCTAACAAAGTCATATATAAAGGTAACATACAAATAGAAGTATACCTGTGTTTTATATGTCTATCAACTTCACATGCATGATATGTATCAAAATGTCTATGGAAGTAGAGACATACCTCAGTCACAAGAGTATAAAGGTTTTAAAACTTGACAGATTGCACTTTACATTTCAAACACACACTTATATTTATGTGGCATACATCAAGTGAACTTTTCTACAGACTCATACAAAGTAGCATAATTACTAATTTCTCACCAAACTCATTTTAAACATCACTTTTCTACTGCTGCTGCTTCACTATTGTACTACTATTCAAGTATTGAGCATAGCTAATGGCAAAGGAGCAACCTTTCACATGTGTCTGCTGTAAGTGTTACCATCTTCCTCAAACTGTGCTTGCATGTATCTGTACCTTTTTTAGTGATATCATATATAAAAGAAGTATAAACATGGATGTATAACTGTGTTTTACACATATTGCATCTTCAGATGCATAACACATATCAGAATAGATGTGTAAACAGACATATACTTCAGTTAGAATACCATAGAGACCATATAACTTGAGAGGCTGCACTTCACATTTTAAACACACAACTACATTTATGCAGTGTAGTTTAAGAGTACCTTTCCACACACTCATACAAATTAGCTTAATTACTAATCCATTTCCTAAGATGTGTTAAACCTCACTTTTGTGCTGGAGCTTCATCATTCTGTGATTCGTTATGGTGTTGGGCCTAGCCAAATATAAAGTAGAAATGTATCACATATGTCAGCTATAAGTCTCACCATATTCCTGAAAGTATGCATGCATATGTCTGTACCTTTTCCTAGGAGCATCATATACAAAAGAAACATCCAATTAGATGTATACTTGTGTTTTATATGTTTTATATGTGTAGCATGTTCATATGCATAATACGTATCAGAATACGTGTTGAAGTAGAGACATACCTTAGTCACAACAGCATGTAGATTTTAAAAGTTAACAGACTATACTTCATATTTGAAGCAGATAATGAAAACTGATGTGGTATATTTGAATTGTTCCTTTCCACAAACTTATACAAAGTAGTGTAATAACTAATCTATCTCCTAATATGCCTTAAACGTCACTTTTGTCCTGCTGCTTCACCATTCTAGTAATGCTCAGGTTGTTGGGCCGAGGCAAATATAAAGGAAAAACCTATGACATGTCTCAGGTGTAAGTCTCACCATATTCCGAAAACTATATATGCATGTGTCTGTACCTTTTAAATTGAAGGTTTTTCTTTAGTAATAGATGAGAATATGTGTATATAATTATTTTAATAATATTAAATAATTTGTAGAAAGTTTTTACACTTTTCTTTTTTTCCAGATATTCTCCATTATTATTAAGAAAGATTCAATATGACAAGAAAAGTTGAAAAGAAAAGATAACAAAAAAAACAATACTATTTAAAGGAGAGAGAAAAGCAGAAATTAGATGCAGTACAACATGTGACAATGAAGAAAAAAGCTTCTGGTAAGAGAACTAAAGAATTTGTTAAAAGACTTTTAAAGAACGTAATGAATTTTCAAAATGGGGAAAAGAGAAAGAAAAGTTGTACAACCAATCAGAAGGAAATGAAAAAAGGACAAATTAATGGAAAATCAGGTTATGGGAAAACAATCTATATTGAAAGAAGGATGAAAGAATATAAAGACATTAGAAAGAGAATGTATAAAAGCAGAGTACTACAAAATTTATTGAAAGATTGCAAAAAATATAAAAGAAGATCAGCATTTTACAAGAAGAAACAAACAGATTGAAAGTGTAGTTGAAAAGGCTTTTGAATTGAAAAGAAAATTGTTTATATTGGTATTGAAGAGAATGAAAACATTGAATAAAACAATGCACTTGATGAAGGAGAAAAGCAAAAGAAAAAGACTGGTTAATAGAAGTAACTTTTGCAAAAACATTTCAGGTGAATGGAAGCACACTTCTAGTACTGAACCATTTTTTAATGACGAAAGCTATTTTCAACAAAATACATTAGTTCATGCAGTTGATACCAGTGGTCGTTGCTATGAGGTAAAAAATGGTTGTCCAATTGAAAAAGAAAAGATGGTTCCTAGAAATGTGGAAGAAGTAATAGCTGAAGAAGTTCAAGGGAGACGTACACATGCTCCAGTGTATAAGTGGGATTGTAGTAGTATTTGTAGTATACGACAGGAATCTATTGATATATTATGAATTTTCTTACGAGATTATGGTAAAGAAAAGTGTTAAACAGAAGATTAAGATGTTGCAAGGACTAGATCCTTGTAAAGTGAGAAAATATACTAACTTGCAGGGTCATTCTCTGGCTTGTCTTTCAAGAAAAGTGTGTCGAAGTACTTTTCATCATTTAAGAATGTTAGCAGTACATCACTCAGAAATGCGGAAGTTAGTAAGAAGATTGTACTATGTGAAAAGTCCTGCATTATCTTTAAGTGAAATAAACACAGCTCTTTTGCATGGTTCAGTATTGGATGTAAAAAAGTTTCTGATGATATACAGTTTTGTTTCTTTGGTCCTGAAGAGGAGTGTACAAAAAAATGAGAGTTTGATAAGTGTAGGTGTTAAAGAAGAGGTGGAAGATAGTAGTACTGAGAAGTTTGTAGAAGAAATTACAAAGTTTAAGGTACTTTCTTGTGAAAAACCAAACTATGTTTGTATTTGTTGTCGACGTACTCACTATAGAAGTCAAACTAGGAATGTAGATTTGTATTTAAAAAGTGAAAAGGAAAACAATGATAAGTGGGAGCAATTTGGTGCTTATGTTGTTGGTAGAAGGTCGTTTTGAGTTGGGTAGTGATCAACGTATTTGTAAATATTGTTACAACAAATTAGAAGAGAGCAAAATGCCAGCTAGAGCTGTACATAACAACCTAGAGTTGGTAGCTATTCCTCCGGAACTGGTAGATTTAAATACGTATGAGTCCATTCTTATTCAATCTGTGCACCCGTTTCAGGCTATAGTTCGTATGGAGCCTAAAACAGGTAAGCTGCCTCCAACAGATTTACAAAGAGGTCTAAAAGGAAGAGTTGTGTATTTACCTTTAGATTTTAAGAAAAATATTGAAACTGTTGGTATAGAGAGAGAGGAAAGTGAACCTGTAGTTATTCTAGTTAATGGTGTACCAACAAAGAGTCGGAAAATATGGCAAGAGTTAGTAGATGTCACCAAACTTCAAAAGGCTACATTATATCTTGTACAAAACAATATTTATTATAAAAATGTATATGTGGAAGAACAAGAAATATCTTTAGAAGATGATAGAGAAATTTCAACTGGCCAAATAGAAAAAGTGGACAACTCCAGGAGTGAAGAAATTTATGAACATTACAGTATACATCCTCTACATTCAAAAGAAGTTATAGGAAACACTATTGAATTATTCCAAATGAAGAAAGCAAAGGGAACTCCCATGAGTGTATGGGAAAAAAGTTTAGAAGCTCGTTGTTTTCCACAGCTCTTCCCCACTGGAAAAGGTAAACGATATGATGAACGGCCAGTACAGATTCCAGCTTCAGAATATCGTACAACAAGATTGTACTCAGAAGATCCAAGATTTCGGCAGTGTATTCCATATTTATTTCATCTTTTGTTTGAAAGTGACTTGTCAGGACTTTCATATGCAGTGAACCACATATTAAAAACAGGAGTTCATCTAACACGTGTTTCTGCAAAGGAATTTTTGGACAAAGTTCAACAAAGAGACGATCATTTAGAATCTCAGTTAATTAATTTGATGGCGTGTCAATGTGGTACTAATGAGTATTGGTATCATTGTCACAGAGAACTTAAATGTATGTTAAGAAACTTAGGAACCCCTACGTGGTTTGTTACGCTTAGCTGTGCTGAATTCGCATGGGATAATTTACTTGAATTTCTACGACAAGCAAATTCAAATGTAAAAAACATTGAATTGAAGACAGCTGGAGAACTGTGTTCCTTGGATCCTGTAAATGTGTGCAGATATTTTAATCATAGGTTTCAAGCTATGATGTCTTTTATCTGCAATAAAAATAATCCACCTCTTGGAGAAGTTATTGATTTCTTTTGGAGAAAGGAGTACCAAGCCAGAGGTGCTCCTCATATACACATGCTATTATGGATCAAGAATGCACCTAAATTTGGAACCGATTCTGATGAAACTGTTTTGTCTTTCATTGAAGACTATGTTACCTGTGCCATTCCAAAAAGAGGAGGAGAAAACAGCTTAAGACAACAAGTTTTACGGTTTCAAAGTCATCGATGTGGAAAATATTGTCGACGAAAATACACGTCAAAGGGAACATTTTATACAAAATGTCGTTTTGGATTCCCACGTCCAGTAATTTCAAAAGGAAGAGTCAATAGTTTCATGTCAGCAGTAAGGCATACTATAACTCGAAAATCTCCGAAGAATACTTACAACATAAAAAGAACTGAAGATTCAATGTATATTAATGACTACAATCCAGAGATTTTGACAATGTGGAATGCAAACATGGATATCCAGTATGTTGCAGATAATTCGATTGCTGTTGCTCGCTATGTTATGTCATATATAACGAAATCCGAAAAGACGGAGTTGAAAGAAATGTGGGAAGAAATTTCACAAGAGAAGACTCTTAGTAACAAATTGTACAGCTTTAGTTTGAAGATGCTTTCCCATCGAGAGATTGGATCCTACGAATGTTCGGATCGGTTGACCTCTGCAAGTTTATATTCAAAGTCAAGAGGAATCATTTGGGTAGGTCTAGGTCTTGCTGCAACACGAAATCGAGTATTGAAATCTCTACAAGAAATTGAATACTTAGCATTGAATGAACCAGAAAGTACAGATATTGTTAAAACTAATATGTTGGATACGTACTATCCCAAAAGGAGTCCACATCTGGAAAACATATGTCTCTATGAAGTACTGCAACATTACAGTTTTAAGAGAAATGTTACAGAAAATATAAATGAAGAAAAATATGCAGTAATTGGATGTGATGGATGTTTGGTAAAACATGCCAAAGGAAATCTTATTAACCACAGGAAACTCAGTTGTGAAACTCCAGATAAAAGGGAATTTTTCTATTTAGCACTTCTGCAACTCTTCAAGCCTTGGCGTAGTGAAATGGAATTACTTGGAGATTTTGACTGCTATGAAGATTCTTTTAATGCATGTAAAGATAGCATTCAATGCACAATTTTTCCAACTTATCTACAAATGTTAAATGAAGAGATTGAACAAGAAACTACTATTGCAGCTGAAATAGCTAGAGACAGTTCTCAAGATAGTCAAAGTTCTGCTCCACTAAGTCAAGATCCACTAGGACAACCAATTCTTGAAAATGAAGCAGCAGTAGCCATGAATGAAGTAGAAACGGCAATGCAACAAGCACAACAGGATATTATTGAGTTGGGAAACTTAGAAGAAAAACTAAATATTGAACAAAAAGAAATATATCAGCAAGTGACACAACAGATACAGCATGGTTTACTGCATGAAAAAAAGAATGCCAATGCACATCATTTAAACCTATTCGAATGTACATCAGTGGGCAAGCTGGAACAGGAAAAAGTTTCTTAATTAAAGTTTTGACCAGTTATCTACACAAAACCACTGAATCACATTTATCTTGTGTTGTAACTGCTCCAACTGGGTTAGCAGCACACAACATTAAAGGGATTACATTACATCGATTACTCATGCTACCAGTTGAACATGAAAATAAGTTGGAATATCACAAGCTATCTGGAGAAGCTTGTTATGAAGTCTCAAGAGTACTGAAGAAAATGAAACTTCTGATCATTGATGAGGTGAGCATGGTCTCAAACTTAATGCTTGCCTTTGTACATTTAAGAATGCAACAGATTTTAAAAACAGATTATGATGTTTTATTTGGAGGAAAACATGTAATTGTATTTGGCGATCTACTACAACTTACTCCTGTGAAAGGACAACCAGTTTTTAAAACACTTGTCCATGAAGACACTAGGAAATCTTTGGGAAGTATTGGAAATGTGAACATTTGGTCTCATTTTGAATATAAAGAACTTATTAAGAATATGCGACAAGCAAGTGATGAACATTATGGAAACATTCTTCAAGATATAAGAATTGGTGTTTTGACAAAACATGGTAAAGAAGCTTTACAAAGTCGGCTACTGATGAACTTGTTTCCATATGAAAACATTGCACCTGAAATAATGTACAAAAAAATTGGAGAAAGTAAGTCTATAGTTTGCCTAATGCCAACACTGCAAGAGTGTTCTACATTCAATTAAGAACTTTTGAAACTGGAAAAACAACCAATAGTGAAAATGGAAGCCATTGATAAAATGGAACACGAAGGAGTTACTATTCTTCTCTCAGAGAAATTACAGTCAAAATTGGATTCTTTGGAGAAGTCTGTATCTAAGACTGCTGGTTTAGAAAAGACTTTATATGTATTGTAAACTGTCGGGTAATTTTACGCGTAATTTGGATGTAGAAAAAGGTTTAGTAAATGGAGCAATGGGAAAAGTTGTTGATTTTGTTAATTATCAGAACAGAGATGGAATTGAATTTTTGAAGATTAAATTTGATCAGATTGAAGAGGTAAAACAGATTGGACGTTGTGCTGTTCATTTTTTGCTTGTAAAAGACTTGTATGTTCGTAGAAAACAGTTTCCTCTTTCTTTAGCATATGCATTAACCATTCATAAATCTCAAGGTTTAAGTGTAGACAGTGCTTTGGTAAATATTGGAAGTACAGTGTTTAAAGAAGGCATGGCATACGTTGCATTGTCTCTGAGTAAGAACATTATCTGGTTTGTATTTGATTGAATTTTGATGAGAAAAAGATTAGTGCTGATGTAAATTGTGTAAGAGAGTACAATCGGTTAAGAAGACTTTATGCTCCTAACTTAGGTGAATATCCTGCATATGAGAAACGTGTAGTGTGTCCAAAACGGAAATATGACAAATATTCCACTGAGATTCAAAAAAAGAAAACAATTGAAGAGAATGATGAAACTGCAAAGAAAATGAAAATGGACACTGTTGATGATATTGTAGGATACCAGTTAGAAAATAGTTCAGGTATCAACTGCTTAGCTAATGTAATTGTGAATGTTGTTTTTTATCTAGAGGATCTTCATCATGAAATTATGGAAAATCGAGAAAAAAGATTCTGTTCTTTACTATATTATATTTTTCAAAAGTTGGTAACTGATAGAACTAAAATCCATACTGCTTCTGGCATTCGGCATCTTTTGGATATATGTACTGGTTCTTCACAATTTACACTCAATATACAACAAGATGCACAAGAATTACTTATGTTTATGCTTGCAGTATTGGAAGATGAAGGAATAGAAATTGAAAATGTATTTCGACTAAGTTACAGATGGGATCATAAATGTGAAGAGTGTTCATTTTCTTCTACCACTGAAATACACACTGAACAATTCATATACTTGACGATACCAGATTCAAAATCAGTATCTTTTAACAAATTAGTAAAAACAGCTAATCAAGATATGAAATGTTCTCATTGTAGATCAAAAATGTTGTCAACATTATATATAGTAAGATTTGGAAAATATGTCATTTAAATGCTACAACGTTGTAGAGCAAATGGAAGAAAATTGGAAACCAAAATTAAAAATGTTGTGGCAAGTCAAGTATCAATTTCAGGAAGAACTTTTAAAGCAGTGGCTATTATTTTCCATGATGGACCTACTACAACATCTGGACACTATACTGTGTATTTAAAGTGCAATAAAGGATGGACACATTGCAATGATGCCCATTTGGAATTCAAATGTAGGTTGCCTTACGAATTACCAAATTCATATCTGATATTTTTGATGCCAAAGTTTTGAAAACATCATTCGGCCTATTGGGAAGATGTGAACACGAATTAACGAGTTTATTTTGGATATTTTCAATGCAAATGGATTTGGAAACATTATTCGGCCTATTGGGAAGATGTGAACAATTACTGTTTGGATTATTGTTTGTGCTAATGCTTATTGCATTTGTAAAATTGTGTTTGAAAGAAGCAGTTTACATATTTGATCTTTATATTATACGCAATGTAAATGAGAGTGTATATTTTACAAAATGTACTTGAGAGAAATAAAAGATTTAATGTAGTTGAAGAATGTAATTTAGAAACTGTAGATAGGTAAACAGATAGTTACACTTTGTAAATATTTTCAACGCAGATTTGTTTTTTTTTACAATCTCATTGATTGTTTTTTTCCCCGCTGTTGTATGATGATCTACATTGAAATCACTGTGTATGGTGAAATTCAGTAGAATCTGAGAACAGCAAAAAAGGTGAAACTGAGTATGTTATGTAATTCTAAAATTATGTTGTGTTCTTAAAAGTAGAATATTATATGCAATAACAGTTTTTCTTCTTCTTTTTTACAGAAGGTAATGGTAAAGTTTAAAAAGATTTTAAATTCAGTTTACAACAAAACTACTGTAAAATACTTCCACTGAGTTTTGTATCTTCTTGAGTAAAAAAGGTAAGATTAAATAATGTAATAAGCATGATAATGTGAACTAATGTTTACAGTCGCTTTTACTGCACACATCCATTTTTTCCAACACTACCCATGCACTCATCTATACAGTTAGGCACTATTCCCACACTCCTCAATCACCTAGGCACTATCCATGCACTTCTCCAATCACCTAGCCAGTACCCATACATTTATAATATCACCCAGACACTACCTATGTACTCCTCCAATCACCCAGGCACTACCTGTACACTCATGCAATCAGCTAGACGTTACCCGTATACTCTTGCAATCACCCAGGTATTACTTATACCCTCTTCTAATCCCCCAGACATTACCCCTGCACTCATGCAATCACCCAGACACTACCCTTGCACTCTTTCAATCACACAGGCAGTATCTATGCAGTCCTCTAATCACTCAGCCAGTATTATGCACTTATAAAATCACCCAAACACTACCTATGCACTACTCCAATCATCCAGGCACAACCACTACACTCATGCAACCACCTGGACATTACCCCTGCACTCATGAAATCACCCAGACATTACTCATGTACTTCTCCAATTACCCAGACATTACCCCTTCACTCATGCAATCACCTAGTCATTAAACATGCACTCCTTCAATCACTCAGGCAGTACACATGCACTTATAAAATCCCCCAGACACTACCCCTACACTCATGCAATCAGCTAGACATTAACCCTACACTCATGCAATTACCCTGGCATTACCTATGCACTCCTCTAATCCCCCAGACATAACCCCTGCACTCATGCAATTACTTAGGCATTACCCATGCACTCCTCCAATGACCCAGAGATTATCCCTGCACTTTGCAATCACCTAGGTATTACCAATGCAGTCATTCAATCACTCAGGCAGTACCCATGCACTTTTAAATTCATCCAGGCACTACCTATTCTCTCATGTAATCACACAGGCACTACTGATGCACTCCTCAATGCACCTAGACATTACCCATGCATTCCTTCAATCAGCCATGCTCTATCCATGCGCTCCTTCAATCACCCAGTCACTACCCTTCCACTCGTCCAATCACCCCAACACTACCCCTGTACTCTTACAATTACCCAAGCAATATCCATACACTTATAAAATCACCCAGGCACTACCTCTACAGTCATGCAATCAGCTAAACATTACACCTACACTCATACAATTACCCAGGCATTACCTATGTACTCCTGTAATCCCCTAGACATTACCCCTGCACTCATGGAATCACCAATGCATTAGCTATGCATTGCTCCAATCACCCAGGCACTACCCTTTCACTCCTGCAATCACCCAGGCACGACTTATGCATCCCTGCAATTACCCAGGAACTACCACTACACTCATGCAACCACCCAGACATTACTCTTGCACTCATGCTATCATCCAAGCACTATCTATGCACTCCTCGAATCATCCAGTCAGTACCCATGCACTTAAAAAATCACCCTGGCACTACTTATGCACTTTTCCAATCACCGAGGCACTACCAGTACGGTCATGCAACGACCCACACATTACTCCTGCACTCATGCAATCAGCCATACATTACTCATGCACTTCTCCAATTACCTACACATTACCCCTGTACTCATGCAATCACTTGGCATTACCCATGCACTCCTCCAATGACATAGACATTACCCCTGCACTCATGCAATCACCTAGGTATTACCTATGCAGTCTTTCAATCACTTAGACAGTACCCATGCACCTATAAAATCATCAAGGCACTTCCGATGCACTCATGCAATCACACAGGAACTACTGATGCACTCCTCGATGCACCTAGGCATTACTCATGCACTCCTCCAATCAGCCATGCACTATACATGTATTCCTTCAATCACCCAGGCACTACCCTTGCACTCCTCCAATAACCCAGACACTACGCCTGTACTCATACAATTACCAGACAATACCATACACTTATAAAATCACCCAGGCACTACCTCTACACTCATGCAATCAGCTAGACATTACCCCTAAACTCATGCAATTACCCAGGCATTACCTATGTACTCCTCTAATCCCCCAGACATTACCCCTGCTCTCATGGAATCACCAATGCATTAGCTATGCACTGCTCCAATCACCCAGGCACTACCCTTGCACTCCTGCAATCACCGAGATATTACCCCTGCACTCATACAATTACCCAGGCATTACCTATGCATTCTTCTAATTACCCAGTCAGTACATATACACTTATAAAATCCTCCAGGCACTACCTATGCACTCATGCATTCACCCAGGCAGTACCCCTACACTCATGCAATCATCCACGCACTACCTATGTACTTATGCAATAACCAAAGCACTACTCTTGCACCGCTCCGCACTTCGTTTTCCATAAGGCCCTGGGTGGGCCAGGTCCCGGGGGCAATGCGCAATTAATTAGCAGGGGCCCCTGCTGCTCCAGGGACCGCCACCTCCCCGGGGCTTAGTTAATTATATGCGGGGGGCACGCGGCACCCCGCAGCCCGGGGACTACCACCTCCCCGGGGCTTTTTATTTAAAATTCATGGGGGGGGCTCCTCTACCCCCCATGATGCCCCGGGGACCGGCATCTCCCCGGGGCAATGTTATTTTAAGGCGGGGGCCTCGCGGGCCACCCCAAGACCCGGGGACCGCCACCTCCCGGGGCTATCATTAATTTTGGGTGGGGAGGCCTCACGGGCCCCCCAAGCCCAGGGGACTGCCACCTCCCCGGGGGTATCATTAATTTTGGGTGGGGGGGCCTAGCAGGCCCCCCCAAGCCCTGGGGACCACCACCTCCCCGGGGCTTTGTACTCGATGGGAGGGGGGGCCGCTTGGCCTCCCTCCTGGAGGCCTAGATGGCCCTGGGGACCGCCACCCCCCAGGGCCAGCTCCTGCAATGTCCCGGGGTGCCCACCCCCGGGACATTGCCGTTTGCTATGGCAGGGAGTACCATAGTGTTAAATTGGTACTAATGGTGTGTAAGCCACTCTTGCTTCTTTCTGCGCCTCTCTTGCCTCTTTCTGCATTTCTGTTGCTTCTTTCTGCACATTTCTTTCTTTTTCTGCACTTCTCTTGCCTCTTTCTGCACATCTCTTCTACTTTCTACACCTCTCTTGCCTCTTTCTGCACCTCTGTTGCCTCTTCCTGCACCTCACTTGCTCCTCTTCTGTACCCCTCTTGCCTCTGTGTGCACCCTTCTTCCCTCTTTCTGCACCTCTCTTGCCTCTTTCTACACCCCTCTTACCTCTTTCTGCACCCCTTTTGCCTCTTTCTGCACCTCTGTTCCTTCTTTCTGCACTTCTTTTGTTTCTTTCTGCACCTCTCTTGCTTCTTTCTGCATCCCTCTTGCCTCTTTCTCCACCCCTCTTCCCCCTTTCTGCATGTCTTTTGCTTCTTTCTGCACTTCTCTTGCCTCTTTCTCTACCCCTCTTCCCTCTTTCTGCACTTCTGTTGCTTCTTTCTTCACTTATCTTGCTTCTTTCTGCACCTCACTTGCCTCTTTCTGCACCTCTCTTGCCTCTTTCTGTAGTTTTCTTGCCTCCTTCTGCACCTCACTTGCCTCTTTCTGCATCTCTCTTGCCTCTTTCTGCAGTTTTCTTGCCTCCTTCTGCACTTCTGTTGCCTCTTTTAATACTTCTCTTGCCTGTTTCTGCACCTCTATTGCCTCTTTCTGCACCTCTCTTGCCTCTTTCTGCACCTCACTTGCATCTTTCTGCACCCCTTTTGCCTGTTTCTGCACCCCTCTTCCCTCTTTGTGCAACTCTCTTGCCTCTTTCTATATCTCTCTTCCCTCTTTCTGCACCACTCTTGCCTCTTTCTGTACCTCTGTTGCTTCTTTCTGCACCTCTCTTGTCTCTTTCCGCATCCTTCATGCCTCTTTCAGCAACTCTGTTGCTTTTTCTGCAGTTCTTTTCCTTCTTTCTGCACCGCTCCTGTCTCTTTCCGTACCCCTCTTGCCTCTTTGTGCACCTCTCTCACCCCTTTCTGCACCCCTCTTGCCTCTTTTTGCACCTCTGTTGGTTCTTTCTGCACCTCTTTTGCTTCGTTCTGCACTTCACTTGCCTCTTTCTGTACCCCTCTTGCCTCTTTCTGCACCTCTGTTGGTTCTTTCTGCACTGCTCCTGCTTCTTTCTACACCTTTGTTCCAAATTTCTGCATCCCTCTTGCCTTTTTCTGCACCCCTCTTCCCTCTTTCTACACCTCTCTTGCCTCAGTCTGCCCACCTGTTCCCTCTTTCTGCACCCCTTTTGCCTGTTTCTGCAACTCTGTTGACTCTTTCTGCAGTTCTCCTGCCTCCTTCTGCACCTCACTTGCCTCTGTCTACACCTCTCTTGCAAATTTCTGCACCCTTCTTGCCTATTTCTGTACCCCTCTTACCTGTTTCTGCACCTCTCTTGCCTCTGTCTGCACCCCTGTTCCCTCTTTCTGTACCTCTTTTGCCTGTTTCTGCAACTCTCTTGCATATTTTGCCAGTTCTCTTGCTTCCTTCTGCACCTCTGTTGCTTCTTTCTGCACTTCTCTTGCCTCTTTCTGCACCAAATTGCTTCATTCTGCACTTCTCATGCTTCTTTCTGCACATGTTTTGCTTTTTTCTGCACCCCTTTTGTCTATTTCTGCACTCGTCTTCCCTCTTTCTGCACCTTGCTTGCCTCTTTCTGCATCTCACTTGCTTCTTTCTGCACTTCTCTTGCTTCTTTCTACACCTCTGTTGCATTTTTCAGAAATTCTCTTGCCTCCTTCTGCACTTCTCTTGCCTGTTTCTGCACCTCTCTTGCCTCTTTCTGCACCTCTCTTGCCTCTTTCTGCACCTCACTTGCTTCTTTCTGCACCCCTCTCGTCTCTTTCTGCACACTTCTTCCCTTTTTCTGCACATCTCTTGCCTCTTTATGCACCTCTCTTGCCTCATTCTGCACATCTATTGGTTCTTTCTGTACTGTTCTTGCCTCTTTCTGCACCCCTCTTGCCTCTTTTTGCACCGCTGTTGGTTCTTTTGCAGTGCTCTTGCTTCTTTCTGCACCTCTCCTGCAAATTTCTGCACCCCTCTTGCCTCTTTCTGTACCCCTCTTACCTGTTTCTGCACCTCTCTTGCCTCTGTCTGCACCCCTGTTCCCTCTTTCTGTACCTCTTTTGCCTGTTTCTGCAACTCTCTTGCCTCTTTCTGCAGTTCTCTTGCCTCCTTCTGCACCTCTATTGCTTCTTTCTGCACTTCTCTTGCCTCTTTCTGCACACCTGTTGCTTCATTCTGCACTTCTCATGCTTCTTTCTGCACATGTCTTGCTTCTTTCTGCACCCCTGTTGTCTATTTCTGCACTCGTCTTCTCTCTTTCTGCACCTTTCTTGCCTCTTTCTGCATCTCACTTGCCTCTTTCTGCACTTCTCTTGCTTCTTTCTACACCTCTGTTGCTTCTTTCAGCAATTCTCTTGCCTCCTTCTGCACTTCTCTTGCCTGTTTCTGCACCTCTCTTGCCTCTTTCTGCACCTCACTTGCTTCTTTCTGCACCCCTCTCGCCTCTTTCTGCACCCCTCTTCCCTCTTTGTGCAACTCTCTTGCCCCTTTCTACACCTCTCTTCCCTCTTTCTGCACCACTCTTGCCTCTTTCTGTACCTCTGTTGCTTCTTTCTGCACTTCTCTTGCCTCTTTCCACACCCTTCGTGCCTCTTTCAGCACCTCTGTTGCTTCTTTCTGCACGTCTCTTCCTTCTTTCGGCACCCCTCGTGCCTCTTTCTGCACCCTTCTTCCCTTTTCCTGCACATCTCTTGGTTCTCTCTACACTGCTCTTGCCTCTTTCTTCACCCCTCTTGCCTCCTTCTGTACCTCTGTTGCTTCAGTCTGCACTTCTCTTGCCTCTTTCTGCAACCTTTGCGCCTCTTTCAGCACCTCTGTTTCTTCTTTCTGCACTTCTCTTCCTTCTTTCTGCACCCCTCCTGCTTCTTTCAGTACCCTCTTGCCTCTTTGTGCACCTCTCCTACCTATTTCTGCACCCCTCTTGCCTCTTTTTGCACCTCTGTTGGTTCTTTCTGCACTGCTCTTGCTTCTTTCTGCACCTCTTTTGCAAATTTCTGCATCCCTCATGCCTCTTTCCCACCCCTCTTCCCTATTTCTCTACCTCTCTTGCTTCTTTCTGCACTTCTCTTGCTTCTTTCTGTACTGCTCTTGCTTCTTTCTGCACCTCTCTTGCAAATTTCTGTATCCCTCTTACCTCTTTCTGCACCCCTGTACCCTCTTTCTGTACCTTTCTTGCCTGTTTCTGTACCTCTCTTGCCTCTTTCGGCACCTCTGTTGCTTCTTTCTCCACTTCTCTTGGCTCTTTCTGCACCCCTCTTGCCTCTTTATGCACCCCTGTTGCTTTTTTCTGGACTTCTCTTGCTTCTTTCTGCACCCCTCTTGCCTCTTTCTATACCCATTTTGCCTCTTTGTGCACCTCTCCTGACTCTTTCTGCACCTCTCTTGCTTTTTCTGCAGTTCTCTTGCCTCTTTGTGCACTTCATTTGCGTCATTCTGCACTTCTCTCTCCTCTTTCTGCACCCCTCTTGCCTCTTTCTGCACCTCTGTTGCTTCTTTCTGCACTTCTGTTACTTCTTTCTGCACTTCTATTGCCTCTTTCTGCACCTCTCCTGCTTCTTTCTGCACCCCTGTTGTCTCTTTCTGCACCCATGTTGTCTCTTTCTGCACTTGTCTTCCCTCTTTCTGCACCTCTCTTGCTTCTTTCTGCACTTCTCTTGCTTCTTTCTGCAGCTCTCTTGCTTCTTTCCGCACCCTTCTTCCCTTTTTTGCATCCCTCTTGCCTCTTTCTGCTGTTCTCTTGCCATTTTCAGTACCTCTCTTGCTTCTTTCTGCACCTCACTTGCCTCTTTCTGCACTTCTCTTGCTTCTTTCTACACCTCTGTTGCTTCTTTCAGCAATTCTCTTGTCTCTTTCTGCAATTCTCTTGCTTGTTTCTGCACCTCTCTTGCATCTTTCTGCATCTCTGTTGCCTCTTTCTGCACCTCACTTGCTTCCTTCTGTACCCCTCTTGCCTCTTTCTGCACCCCTCTTTTCTCTTTCTGCACCTCTCTTGCCTCTTTCTGCACCCCTGTTCCCTCTTTCTGCACCTTTGCTGCCTGTTTCTGCACCTCTATTGCCTCTTTCTGTACCTCTGTTGCTTTTTTCTGTACCTTTCTTGCTCTTTCTGCACCGTTCGTGCCTCTTTCAGCACCTCTGTTGCTTCTTTCTGCACTTCTCTTCCTTCTTTCTACACCCCTCCTACCTCTTTCTGTACCTCTCTTGCCTCTTTGTGCACCTCGCCTACCTTTTTCTGCACCCCTCTTGCCTCTTTTTGCACCTCTGTTGGTTCTTTCTGCACTGTTCTTGCTTCTTTCTGCACCTCACTTGCCTCTTTCTGCACTTCTCTTGCTTCTTTCTACACCTCTGTTGCTTCTTTCAGCAAATCTCTTGCCTCTTTCTGCACTTCTCTTCCTTCTTTCTGCACCCCTCCTGCCTTTTTCTGTACCTTTCGTGCCTCTTTATGCACCTCTCTTGCCTCTTTCTGCACTTTACTTGCTTCTTTCTGCACCTTTCTTGCCTCTTTCGGCACCTCTGTTGCTTCTTTCTGCACTTCTCTTGCCTCTTTCTGCACCTCTGAGTTAGAGGTAGTTTTTCTTACCTTTTTCTGCACATCTCTTGCCTCTTTATGCACCTCTCTTGCCTCATTCTGCACATCTCTTGGTTGTTTCTGCACTTCTCTCTCCTCTTTCTGCACCCCTCTTGCCTTTCTCTGTACCTTTGTTGCTTCTTTCTGCACCTCTGACTTAGAGGTAGTTTTAATCCCCCTGCCCTACAATGTACTAGGGCCTTACAGGGGAGGTCATGCCAATCACAGGGGTACCCACACCCATTGTGTATCCTAGTGTATGTAGGTGTTTTCACTGTATTCTAATTGTCTTTCAGTATAGCACTGGCTCCGGGCCTGGTTAGTACCAGTCAGCAAAAAGTTGGGGGCACAGGATGACTTTGCAACAAGGCCTCTTTCTGCACCTCTGTTGGTTCTTTCTGTATATCGCTTGCTTCTTTCTGCACTTTTCTTCGTCTTTCTGGACTTATGTTGCCTCTTTCTGTATTTCTCTTGCTTCTCTCTGTGCCTTTCTTCCTCTTTCTGCACATGTCCTACCTCTGTAGGCATAGCTAGAAATTAGCATTTAAAAAACCTTTGAAATTCACTGAAAAAACCATAGGTTTCAGGGACGTTATAGTTAGAAATTCGCATTAAAAAAACCTTTGAAATTCACTGAAAAAACCATAGGTTTCAGGGACGTTATAGTTAGAAATTAGCATTTAAAAAACCTTTGAAATTCACTGAAAAACCATAGGTTTCAGGGACGTTATAGTTAGAAATTAGCATTTGAAAAACCATAGAAAAATATTGAAAAAAACACAGGTTTAAGGGACGTTATAGTTAGTTGGACATTTCAATTATACAAAACCAGAGAAATTCAGCCGTTTAGTTAGTTGAGCTAAGTATAACTCGCGCCCCCACAATGCTCTGCTGATGACATCACATATTACATCACTCATGACATGGTCAGTGACATCACTGATGACATCACTGATGACATCTCAAATGACATCACTGATGACATCACTGATGACATCATCCATGTGATCCTCTGATGCACCTCCTCACAGCCTAATATAACCTTTGATACACCCACTCTAAAATACAGACTGCCATTCTCGAAACCATAGACACACCAATACCAGTTACTACATATCCACTCACTTATTCCTAGGTCTACACACACATCCACTCACTCACTCACCCATACAGTCACTCATACATGCAGTCACTCATCAATACAGCCACGATCATATGCACTCATGCACCTATACAGACACTCACACACCGCCACTCACCCATAGAGTTACTTACACAGCTAGTTAGTCATGCAAAGAATCAATCACACTCCCATTTACTCACCTATACAATTATACACACACCACCTCACTTATTCACACAGATAGTAACACATACTTACTCTCTTATACAATCACTGACACAAGCACACACTCATCCACACAGCCACTCTCACAATCACTCACTCTCACATATAGTCATTTATATACTCCAACACTCACATATACTGCCTTCCACATATGTAGTTACTCACACATGTACCACTGAGACATCCATTCACTCACCAACAAATCCATACACACACTCACTCACCCATACAGCCCCTCGCAGATGCACTCATGAACCCATACACCCATTGAATCACCTACTCACACATCCATGCAGGGAGTCACACACATACCGCACACCCACACAGACCCTCAGGCACCCATACTGATACTCAGACAAGCAATCAATAACCCATATAGACGTCATGTAGCTACTCACCAACCCATGCAGCTGCTTACACACCAACAGACAGACTGATACAGACATTCACACAGTTTAGTCACTAACCTATGCATTCAGTAAGACACGTTTAATCACTCACTTATACAGTCAGCTACACACCTATTAAATCATCCATTCAGACAGTCATACAGCAACTCATTCTTCAATACACCTTGTCTATATATATATATATAAAACATATTTAAACTTTACAGAAACACACAGTCACTGGATTATGTCATCAGTGATGCCATTTGAGATGTCATCAGTGATGTCATCAGTGATGTCACTGACCATGTCATGAGTGATGTAATATGTGATGTCATCAGCAGTGCATTGCGGGGCGCAAGTTATACTTAGCTCAACTAACTATAACAGCTGAATTTCTCTGGTTTTGTACAAGTGAAATGTTCAACTAACTATAACGTCCCTGAAACCTGTGGTTTTTAAGTGAATTTCTATGGTTTTTTAAAGGCATGAACTCCTCTTAATTTGCAGTGCAGAAATTTTAATACCTCTCACATCTCCATGTCATTACGCATTTCAGTCAACACATGACCTTGATCACCATGACCTTGAATATATATATATATATATATTCACTGAAAAAACCAATGGTTACAGGGAGTTTCTAGTTAAGGGCAGATTTTAGTCGTACATAACCAGAGAGTTATAGTTAACTGAGCCCCCGCAATGCGTTGCTTGATATTTTGAGTAAATTAAAATCTGGTTCCCCCACTGATCCTGCCCCCCAATATTTTAAATCGGGCCTCGAAATACTTTCTCCAGTAATCCTTGACCTGATCAATGCCTCTCTCTCCACAGGTATAGTCCCCCCACTGTGGAAACAGGCTATGGTTAAAGCATTATTGAAAAAACCTACCCTGGACCCTGAAGTCTGGAGTAACTACCGCCCCATCTCCCTGCTGCCGGCCATCAGCAAGATCGCCGAGAAATATGTGAACTCTGTTCTATCTACCTTCTTGGAGAGCAATAACTGTCTCCATTCCTCCCAGATGGGTTTTAGACCTCAACATGGTACTGAGACGGCTCTTCTGGTGGTAGTGGAAGAGGCGAGAAAAATCCTAGACGCAGGAGGCTGCGCGGCTATCATCCTTTTGGACTTGAGCGCAGCCTTCGATACGGTCAATCACCAGTTGCTGATAAAAAGATTAAGTGAGGTGGGAATTGCGGGGACCATGCTCAATTGGCTCCAATCATTTTTAGAAGACCGATCTTTCAAAGTTCTCGAAGACGGTATCTCTTCTAAGCCCATACCGCTGAATTGTGGGGTGCCCCAGGGCTCCTCCCTTAGCCCCACACTTTTTAATGTATATTTGAGGTCCTTGGCAGAGATGGTGCTACCATTCGGGATCCGGATAATCACGTACGCTGATGACACCCAGTTGGTTGTTTCTGTCAACCAGCGGGATTCCTCCAGTCCTGGTCTTGCCCTCTGTCTAGAAAAAGTATCAAGGTGGATGGAAGAGTCATTCTTGAAACTCAATGGATCAAAAACGGAACTAATGCTCCTAGGGAACAAAGAAAATACAAATCTTGGGCTACTTTGGCCCAGCTCCTTTGGTCCTGCCCCTACTCCCAAACACCAAATTAAAAGCCTGGGTGTCTGGCTAGACCAGAACCTTGATTTCAAGGAACAAGGGAAAAAAGTAGCTGCTAGCTGCTACGGGATCCTACGAATGATACGTAAAGTGCTCCCACTACTCCCTTTTCCTGCAAGAAGAGTCTTAGTTCAGGCTCTTATTTTGTCACGCCTTGACTATGCCAATGCTCTTTATCTTGGAGCCCCTGGCTCCTCGATTCGAAAGCTACAAATTGCTCAAAATTGCGCTGCGCGCATGCTCTTGAACATCCCAAAGCGGTCCTCCGCTAAACAAGCTTTGGCATCTTTACATTGGCTCCCCATCCGTGAGCGCATAGAGTTTAAGGCCCTATGCATCGCCCACAGGTCACTCGCAGGGAAGGGATCCCAGGTTATTCAGTCCCTCATCCATCGATACCGTCCTAACAGAGCCCTCAGGTCAGAAACTAAACATCTACTGTCAACCCCAAGAATAACGAGAGCTCGAAGTGGCGGTCGCCTCTTTTCGTATAATGTGGCTAAGATCTGGAATAGCTTGCCCCCGCAGATCCGTGATCAACCTAACTACCTCATTTTCCGTAAGCAGATTAAAACATTACTCTTCCCTAAATGATTAGCATTCAGTTTAATGTGTTAGCAGGTAACAGCACGGGGATGCCCATGGGTAACCAGGCGCTCTACAAATTCTGTTTTCATTTCATTCATTTCATTCATGCACTGCTTATGACCTCACATATTACATCACTCATGACATGGTCAGTGACATCACTGATGACATCACAAATGACATCACTGATGACATCATCCATAGCTTCTCTGACACACCCACTCACACCCCTATAGAATCTTTTATTCAATCACTGGCACTCCCACAAAAGCATTTACAAACCCATTCACAGGCCCATAACAGTACTTACACACCCACTCACTGATTCATAGATCTACACACACATCCACTTGCTCACCCATTGTGCCACTCATACACCCACTCACTCACTAATACAGCAATTGACATATCCACTCAAACACCCATGCAAGCACTCACACACTGAGGCAAATTTCGGCCCCTGGGCCAGGCCTTTATTTATTTATTTCTTTTTTTTAAAAAGGGAAGTGGGGCCACGCAGCCCCCCTTCCCATTCCAATTTTGGCTCCAGGGACCCCATTCCCTGGGATAAGGCCTTTTATTTTTATTTTTTTCAATTTTTGTTAAAGGGAGGGGCCAAGCAGCCCCCTAATGGGCCAATTTCAGCCCCGGGACCCCATCACCTGGGGCTAGGCCACCTCGTTGGGGACCGCAGGGAGAGCCTCAAGGCCCTCATGGTCCCGGCCGGCTCCCACCTCCTGCGGGAGCTGGAATTGCTTTTTACACACATAGAGCTGCTGACATGCAGCTCACTGTGTGTAAAAAGCAAAGTGTTCCGCTTTCAGCAAGCGAGGAACTGGAGCATTTGTTTGCTATGGCATGGAGGGAGTGGTGCTCCTGCTATGCCATAGCAAACTGCAATGTCCAGTGGGTGGGCACCCCAGGACATTGCTAGAGCTGGCAGTGGTGGGTGGCGGTCCCCAGGGCCATCTAGGGCTCCTGGATGGGGGCCATGCGGCACCCCTCCTTCCTTGAGGTGGCGGTCCCGGGGGCCCAGAACGGCCTGGGAGGGGGGACATGCAGTCCCCCCTCCCATTTCTTAAATATAGAGTTTGGCACCATAGAGGGGGTGATCCCCGAGGCCAGGGGTGTCCATGAGGCCCCCCATATTACAAAGTTAAAGTCCTGGGGAGGTGGTGGTCCCAAGAGCTGGGGGGGTCTGTGAGGCCCCCATATTAAAATGTTAAAGCCCCGGGGAGGTGGTGGTCCCCGGGGCAGGGGGGTCCTTCAGGCCAGCCCATTACATTAGCCCCGGGGAGGTGGCAGTCCACAGCACTGTGGGGGAGGGCATAGGGCCTCTTTAATTATGTTTGCCCCAGGGAGGTGGCAGTCCCCAGAGGCACCCCAGCATTAACTCATATCCCACCCCCGGAACCTGGCCCAGCTGGGGGCGTTTATTTAATAAAGCATGGGAGACAATGCTTCATTTAAAAAACCTTCTGGCGCGATAATAATAAAAAAAATGTTTTTTTGGCCATGGGTGTACCTCTGGGACCCCCCCTAGAGGCCTAGGGTGTCAGGGGGTTTCTACCCTGTCCCCTTTTCTTTTCTTTTAATCTTTTAATCTTTTTTCTTGTGACTCGGTTTAACTGAGTCACAAGATGGCTGCCAACACTTCCTGGTTCAAATGTTGGCAGCCAATCACATCTCAGGCATGAGATCAGAAGGGGTCACGGATCCAACACAGCCACAGTTGTATATCTGAGAAATCTTTACATTTCTCAAGAACTACTGAACAGATTTACACCATTTAAGAGAAAGGGCGCTTTCTGGATCAAAAGCTAGCTTTTTGTCAAATTTGGTGTAATTCCGTTCAGCAGTTCGGGCTGTAGCAGCATCTAATGTTTCCTATGGAAATTAACATTGGAAAAAGCATTTTCAGACCCCCCTTTTTCTTTACCCCGCTTAACAGATCACTCTGTAACTTTCAAGACAGTCACTGAAGTGAGCCTCAAACTAGTTTTGAAAGTTTTGTGAAGATTTGTCAAACGACGCCAAAGATATAGGCAACTGAAAAACAGTTTTTAATAGAAATCAGGTCCTAAGTATAACTATATACTGGCGATTGCCAGTAGGTAATATACATATATATATATTACAACTGGTGGTCCTACAACCCGAACCACTGGACAGAATTACACTAAATTTGGCAGAAAGGTAGATGTTGCTACGCAGATTGTGTTTTTTGCTATTTGGGGCAAATCCGTTCATTAGTTATTGTGAAATTAGAACCGAACAATATAGTGATATCTCTGGTCGTGGATATTTCGCATCGGTTTCACAGTGATCGCGGTGAAATCGCGACGTGTTCATGATAAACCACGAAAGCACGCCAGCGGGGATGCTCTGATTTGCTGGATGCGACCTGAACAGAAAGTTGTAGTGGTTTTGCTGTGATCATGTTAATAACACGACCTGTTCAGGTTAAACCACAAAAGTGCACCAGTGGGAAGGCTGTGATTGGCTGAACGCAACCTGCACATAAAGTTGCGGACACCATTTTATTGATTGGGAATGGTTCCTGGGGCTGAAAGTTTCTGTGGAAGCTAAGATAAGAGGTCAGGTTGGAGATATTCTCACCCCATGTTTGAGAAATGGGGGCATTAGTGACACAAGTTGTGTCCAAAATTGTTTTTTTTTGATCAAGCATGATATTCGCGACGATGCCATGAGCGACAGCGCAGCACTTGGTGTACCGTTGCAGTGAATATCGCAGTGACACCACGAATATTGGTGAAAATATAAAAAAATATATAAATATTTGTACACACTTGTTCATGGTCACAGACTCATGTATGCACTCACAAACTCACTCAGACACTTATACACCCATTCGCATACCTACTCACACACTTACACATCCAGTCACATTCTGGTACTGATGCATCCACTTACAGAATCACTCGGAGAGTGATGTACCTATGTACAGACCCACTCAGAGACTCACACACCTACTTAGAGACCCACTCATAAACTCATGCTCACAGTCTCTTACCCACTAAGAGACTCTTACACCCACTCATAGACCCAGCTGGGCAGTCATGTACCCACTCTCAGACCCACTCAGATACTCATGCACTTACTTACAGACTCACTCGGAGAGTCACACACCCATGTACAGACCCACTCAGAGACTCATACACCCACTTACAGATCCACTACCACATGCATGTATGTACTCACAGATACACTGAGACACTCTCACACCCACTGACAGACCCACTGAGACACTCATGCACCCACTCATTGACACTCATACATCCACTCACACACCCATACAGTGACTCACACACTGTCACAGATCCTATCAGAGAGTTATGTACTCAGTCACTCACTAATACACTCAGAGATTCAAACACCCACTCATAGACTCACTCAGATGTACATCCACCAACTCACTAACCCACTCAAAGACTTATGCATCCACTCACAGACCTACCCAGACACTTGCCCTCCCAGTCACAGACCCACTCAGAGACTTATGCTCTCCCTCACAGATCCATTGAGACACTCATACACCCACTCACAAATCCACTCAGACACTCATACATCCACTCACAGACCCACTCTGAGACTTATGCACCCAGTCACTCATATATTCAAAGACTCATGCACCTACTCACAGTTGCACTCAGAGACCCACGCACCCCTTCACAGAACCACTCAGACACACGCGCCCCCAGTCATAGACCCAATGAAAGACTTATGCACTCAGTCACAGACCCACTCAGACACTCATGCACCTATTCACTCACCCACTGAGAAATTCACTTAAACACTCATGTATACACTCACAGATCTAATCAGACAGTCATATACTTACTTTCAAATGCACAAAGTCACTCATGCACCTACTCACAAATCAACTGAGAGACTCATACAACCAATTCACAGATCCATTGAAACACTGATGCACCCAGTCAAAGATGCACTGAGACAGTCACACAGTTTGTTATAGAACCATTGATAGACTGATGCACCATCTCACAGATCCACTGTAATACTTAAACAGTGAATGAGAAACGTACTGATACAGTGATGCATGCAGTCACAGATTCCACTAAAAAGTTATACACTGTGTTATAGAAATATTAAGGGAGTTATACATGCTATTATAGAGTCATTTATATAGTAATGTGTTAGGTGTGTTGGTTATAATCTATCTTGCAGTTATAAGTTTTGTATGTGGTGGTGGCTCTTGAATGTGTGCCTTTGTTTTGTAATTTTACAGCATATTCGAGGTGATTGCGGCTACTGATATCATTACGGCACTCGTCGTCATCGTACAAACAGAAAATCGGTTTTAAAGATGGTTTTCATACAAACTACCTACCATAATATGATTTTAAACAGGGCACTAATAAACCCCTAGAGTCTAAAATACTCTAAAATGTGTGCATATATGTGTTTTACACCTCTTAAAAAAGGTGCAATTGTCACGGTTCCTGAAGGCATTGTGACTCTCAGCGTCATCACGAAGATGGGAAGCAGGGTTTAAACACAGTTTTTAAAAAACATATTGGAAAAATATGTGTACAAACATGTTTTTAAGCAGTGATGTAGTTAGTAATGTGTGTATTGTAATAGTTAGAATGACTTTAAAATGAGTTAAAAATTTTGAATGTGGTGGTGGTCATTGAATGTCTGCTTTTGTTTTGCAATTTTGCAATCATCACAACATTGTCATGAATTTTAAAAATTCTAAAAAGAAAAATCTTTAACAAGAAAATGAACAACATTTTGGGCTCTTGTGTGGCTCTGGCAAGAGCCTTTGTGTTGAGAGTGTGTATAAGACAGCTATAGATAAGACTGTTTGCAGAGTTTCAGGCTGCTTAGAAACCCTGTTCTCCTCATCTGTAAAGTGAACTCCTTCACTTCTATACATTCCATACATGTTAAAAATGTAGATTGTTGTTGTAGATAGAGCCCAAGTTACGGTCTCTGAGGAAAGCAGACACTGTTTTATTAACATGTTTACTGGCTTTGTCAATCTGTGGAAAGAATTGATTTGGCCACATCATTTCTGTCTTTCACATATATTAGAGTACACCAAGACAGTGTGAGGGGAAAAGCAATATCAGTGCTGCAAAGGTATTCTTCATTAGGATTTCCAGCCCTACCCCAGTCAATGTGCCTGGGTCATTGCCACCATGAGGTTAGGAGCGCAGCAATCTACAACGGATGTAACTAAAGCCAGCAACTGATGAAACTTTAACCCTGAAGGGCGGCAGGGGAGGGCTATTCAGGAGAGACGTTGGAGAGACTGCTGGTTCGCTGACGCAACCCAAAGGACTGGGGTTGGGGCAAGATCGCGCACCTGAAATGACTCACAATGGCTACTTACAACCTGGTGACTGCGAGGGAGCCCCAGCAAGACACAATATAACTCCAGGATAATGCGGTGAGTGGGAGAGCGATGAGTGCTTGCCACACCTCCACTATAATTACTCCCCCCTTCTCTTACTGGGATTTGTACACTGGAATGGCGCTTCTTTTATGCCACACCCCACAAAGTAAAGCCTCACGCCCTGGCAGTGCCTACCTGCTGTGCTTCTTCAGAGATAATGGTGTGCAGTGTTAAATCCACATGTGTTTATTTATATCCTGAGCGATAGGACACTATAAGTGACTATAGTTGCCCACCCCTAAGATATCTTTTGAACTGAAGGCCTCGTTTCATCATACAGCGTGCCTTCGGCTAAAAAGATGGGCTTGCTTATGGTGTGGCTGGAAGATACCATAGGTGCAAACAAGACCTACTGTATTTTTGACCCGCCTGTTTTAACACTACTGCCGCCCTGATCGGGAAACCAAGAACCAAATTGACGGGGGCAACCTCAAAAACTACTGATTACCCCACGGTCTCCCGATGGACAATAATGATGCTACCCAAACCATAGACCCCATAAGCCTTCAGTTTGACAAGATACTGGTGGCCATAGCAGACCCCAAGGCCACCCTCCAGCATGATATAGGCATGGTATTGGTGGGCCTTAGCCTGTTACAGGCGGAACACCACAAATTAGCAGATAGAGTCAAGGAGGTGGAGATGTCCATGAAGGAACTTCATCCTGAATGTTCAAAACTCACAGGCCAAGTATCCAAGCTGCAAGACAGGGTCCAGCTCCTTGACTGCCTCATGGAAGATGCAGAAGGCCTCAACAGGCGGAACAATATTTGGGTGGTGGACTTTCTCATAAGGAATGGAAAGTGCTGACATGGTAGTCTATCTGGAGAACTGGCTGAAGTCGGAGGTAGCGCAGGGCTTGCTTACTCCCTGCTTTGCACTGGAACATGCACACAGGGCCCGGCATGCCCACAGGCCCCGGGCAGGCCTCCTAGACCAGTTGTGGCTAGACTGCTGCACTACCGGGACCAAGATATTATCCTGCAGAGGGCACCTTCACAGTGGACAATAGCAGGGTATCAGTGTTTCCTTATTTTGCGTGGTGTTACAGACCTGAAGGATCTCCTTCCTGGAAGTTAAGAAAGCTCTCCTGGACAATAGCATTCATTACTCCCTCATGTTTCCCTCCAAACTCCGGATTATAGTTCATGGAACCACACACTTCTGTGAAAACCTGGAATCGGCATGGACCGGCTTGAGGCATATAAGGCAGGGACTGCCCTCCTGGCAACTCACTTGGAGTCTGCTACACACAGGAGAAGAGAGCAAAGGCATCCACAAAGGACTCTACGAGGGGATTCCCAGAATGGCCCATCTCCCTCACAAAGCAAACTGAAGCGGGAGGCGGCTCTTCAGGCAGTTGCAGACATCGTACAGGCTCACAAAATGGACTCTAGGGCTGGGACCACGTCCAAGCACAAGTCTGTGTTGTCTGACTCTGCACCTTTTCATTTTTTTTTTTAAATCTTTTTTTTTATTGATTTTTGATTTTAGATCGGTAGTAACATTAATAAACAGTGTTACATGGTTAGCGCCGTATGCCTTAAGGTCACTTACAGCAGTTCTGTTAACAACAAAATCTTTACAAGTAATTATTCGTTGGGCATGCATGTATGACAGTACCAGTTGAATTGCACCAGGATGGTACTCATCGCTCAGAGTCTGGTCTAGTGAGGAAGCCCACAACCCGCCATGGATAGGCAGTAACCTTGAGTTGCTGGAGTGATGTAGAGAACCATGGTGAACTGTATTTTTAACCACACGGGGGGAAGGAATTAGAACTTGGAGCCGAGTTGGAGTATCTCTCCCTGCCTGCGCATGGGTGGGGGGATGTCGTCTGTTATTTCTATGCCCATTGCTGTAGCCGAATGCCCCCTGCAAATGTGCCAGCGCCTGTCTTAGCTGTCGGATTGGTGCCTATGAGCGCCTCAGGGATTCTAGTCGCGTGCGCGGCATTGTCCATCCGGGTCGGACGTCAATGCTGGTTGGGCTGGCAGGTCTGCATGTTGTTGCAGTGCCGTAAGAATCGCCTCCCAGTGTGTAGCTATTGGTCATTTCCTAAGGCCTGTTGTTTCTTCACGGCGAATCGCGATGCCCTCTTGTCTGACTCTGCACCTTTTCATGGTGAAGATACCGAACTACCTGTAGTGACCCTGCAGATGGCTGGGGACCTGATCTGATATCCTTTGCTACTTGTGTTCTCATTGATATTGAGAGGAAAGGGATATTCTTGGGGAGTGGGGAGAGAGGCTTTCTCAAAATATGCTTGGTGCCATCTTGAAGCCCACGACGGAGATGTGTGTGAATGAGGTAGATTGCTGGGTTGTATCTTGATCTGTTCATTATGCACCGGGCCAGCCCAACACTGACCGGGCAAGCTCAGCTTAGTCTGTCCCTCTTAGAAAAGTCCTTGCTGGCTGACTAGGGGAGTCATTCATTAAGGTTATGTTTCAAAATACTCAGTTTGGACGGCCAGCCGTTGATGTGCTTCCCTGGGGTTGGGGAGTTTGCGATTGCAAGTTGTTTTCTCTTTTTTTGTTTGTTTGCACAAGGACCATGCTGTGCATCGATGAGTGGGGTAATGGATGGGGAAGATCCCGGATGACATTGGGGGTCTGCGTACTAAGTAGCTTCCCATGGCTGACCCCCGGCTGGCTCTGACCTTTCTGTCCTGGAACATTTGGGAATGGGATCAGCCTCCAAGAGACATAACATTCACAGGTACATAAAGCGACCATGCTTCAGGAAACACACCTGGTAGGGGAGAAGATTGATCAATTGAAGCAAAGATGGCGAGGGCCGTTATATGCCAACTCTTACTCTGCCTATGTTAGAGGAACTTCAATATGGGTTAGGGTGGGGACTTTCTTTGAGCTTACTCGATCTGTCATTGATAAACAGGGAATATGCTTGTTACTTGAAGGTAGACTGTTTAGGAAAGAGATAGCCTTGGGGAGTGTTCATGACCCAAACCAGGATCAGATGACCTTCTTCCAGTCCCTTTTGTTACATCTGTTGGGACTCCTTAATGATCGCCTACTGTTAGGTGGATATTTTAATTGTGTAGTGGACATGCTATTGGACCGCTCTACCCCTCCCCTGCTGGGAGCCCCAGCTAATAAGTTAGCAGAAGGCCTCTGGGACTGGCTGGAACACTGGGAGATGGCAGATATTTGGAGGGCCCAACACGGGGAGGATAGGGATTGCTCATATTTTTCACATATCCACAAACTTCATACCCGGATAGGCCGATTTGTGTGTTTTCATAGGCTCTGCCAATACATCATCAATTCTGAACATTTAGGGCGCACACTGTCTGATCAAATCCCTGTCTTGCTGGGGTTTCAATTAATGGAAGACCAACTACCAATCTCCACATGGTATCTTAACCAATCCTCCTTAGAGAACGCTTGCTACAAAATCTCTGGCAGAAGTAGTCTCCGATTACTTTGCTCATAACCAAGGCTCTGCATCCTTGGGTATAATTGAGCAGGAAGCCTTTAAGGTGGTGGAGCGGGGCCATTGCATTAGCCAGATGACTGGCATTCAGAAGGAGTTGAATAGTGAGCTCCAGACTTTGTTTGGTAGATTGCACACACTTCATCTTGGCACTAGCCCAGATATCTTAAAATGGGATTTGGGAGACATGAGAACAATACAGTGCTACCCTGGATAGGCTGCACTGTCATAATCACAAACATTATATTGCCAGGGCGCATGAAGAGGAGAGAAGACCTAGCAGGTTGCTGGCTTGGCTTATCCGACCTGAATCAATAGGGGCCGCCATAACACATGTCAAACAAGGGAGCGGACAGCGAGTACTCCCCCGCCTCCATTAATGCTGAATTCGGCAGACACTATGAGACTTTGTATGCTGCCCCTGAACCTCTTCAGCCAGAGGCATGATCGGCCTTCTTTGTCAACCTACCACTAAATAGGCTACCTGACGAGCAACGTGAGAACCTGGAGGGATCTTGTATCAGCACAGGAGATAGAGGTGGATGAGTTTTGATATTTAGGGGCTCAGTTAGATTCTGGCCTTAATTGGCATTAACCTATAACTCATAATGTGATGGCTTTTAATAGAGCTACGTTTAGCATAGGATATTTTTCACGTCGGCTTGGGTGCACCCACTTAAAATCTGTCCTGGAAATTTTTAAGGCCAAGTGCATCCCAATAGCCAGTTAAGGCTGAGGAATATGGGGTTATGGCCCTGTAGCTCCTATTCAAATAGCGGAAAACAAATTCCAAGGGGCATTTTGGGAGTTCCACAAAGTGTACCCTATGAAATTGTCCACGAAGAATTGGGATTGGGTTATATCACTGACCAGCTCCGACTCTGTTGTCTAAAACTTTGGCTTTCAATTTGGACAAAGGAGGAACTTAGTCTTAATAGATTAATTATACAAGACTGTCTGAATATGGATAAGCCTTCCTTTATTCCCTGGTTGGCTTATATTTCCCATAATATGACATCTTTAGGGAGGCCTGAACTATACACCAATCCTAGCAGCATAGTTAGATCTGACAGTAGATGGGTCGCTGAAGCGCTCAGGGGCAAGGTGGCAACGCATCGCGAGGATATAGTACTACTAGTGGAAACCGTGAGTGACCTGGAACTGAGCCTGGGTGGAGTTTGCGGATTTCTGCTACGCGGAACTCCGAGAAGTGTAAAAAAACTCCCCCGCAGTACGCGGAGCTCCGCAAGCGGCAAAGTGCATTGGATAAATGCTGTTCGCAGTGATTTTCAGTGCCAAGTGCTTGTCTACACTGTGCAATCATCGCGAATGGCACCATGCACAGCACAAGCGGACGCTGCTTCCTTTCTGCCCCTCGAGTAGATTTTTACTCGAGCTGCAGCTTTCTCAATGCGAGCGGACAGTTTCTCAATGCGAGCGGTCATGAGCATTAGCGACCACTCGCAATGAGAAATCTGACCGCCTGCGTTGAGAAATCCCACAGGGAGGTTGATTTTCCACGCTCGATTTAGCCAACTTGATGTTGACGATCACGAACGAGGAAAAATCTCGCTGGGAGTTGATTTTCCTCTCTCACGCTCGCCAACTTGACGTTGACGAATGCGAGCGAGGGAAAAACCTTTTTCGGAACTCCGCGAGCTCCGTATAATGCGGAGTGCAGAAAACTCCACAAACTCTGCGAGTGTAGTGGAGTTCACCGCCCAGACTTACCTGGAACCCTAGCTGACCTGGAACTTGTCCCGCCATCAGCGACATCTACTGATATATTTTAGGTTAAATCTATTCCCAAGCTTTGTGCCTTTTAATAACAGCTGTTTTAAGGACTCGAAGATGCCCTCATGTGATTACAACAATGTCTTAGTCAATGACAACTTACATATTGTCATGATTTGTGCGACATTTAATCACCTGCAATTTAAGTTTATACGACCACTCTTAAAACCCATGAATTTTACCCAAGTTAGACCTGCATTATTGCACTTGCAGTTATTAAATACACCTACTGTGTGTTTTTTTATTTTATGTTATCTTTCTGGGGTTTTAAAGCAAGCGTAATATTATGCTCATGTTGATTTTTGTGCTCTGTTTTGAATTGATTTGTCTTTTATGATTTTATTTTTAAAATTGAATAAAAAATATATATTGATATTGATTGATATTGAGTAGCTATCAAGGAAATGGCGATAGGCAAAAAGCCTGGCCCGATGGTCTTCCAGCCAAGTTCTATGCAGCATATGCTGGGACTCTGGCCCCACATTTGGAGGAACTATATGCTGATTCATTGCAACTCTGCACACTCCTCGACTCCACCAAAGATGCACTTGTTATACTTCTCCCTAAAACTAAGCCACAGGGAGCCCGAGTTACTGAGTATTGTCCCCTGACCATGCTGAATGTGGATTTTAAGATCCTCAGTAAGGTACTGGCTCTCCAGCTACTCCCACACTTGCCAGCATTAATCCACCTTGATCAGAGCGGCTTCATGCCTGCTTGTAATACATCTCAGAACCTTAGAAGGTTGTATCATGTAATATATCATCCAAAGGTCGGAGTTTGCAGAGACGCTGTATTAATGTCTGTAGACCTCGAAAAAGTGTTGATACAGTGAGATGGGACTTCTTGTTCGAGGTAATGCAGCAGACGGGCCTAGAGGAAGTTTGGATCCAATGGATCAGATTACTCAACTCAGCCCTGATGGCTCAGGTTAGGGCTAACACCACATTCTCTCCACAATATAAGGTATGTAGAGGCAGTAATGCCCACTGTCCCCTCCTCTATTCACCCTGGCTATCGAGCCCCTTGCAGAGCTCTTTAGACAGGGAGGCAGGGGTTCTGGTATAGCAGTCGAAGGAGAGGAACATATTATCTTACTTTACATGGATGATATCCACCTTTATCTGAGGAATGGAACTTCTGGAGTTGCAAAAGCATTTAAAATCCTACAAGATTTTAAGAAAGTTTTGGGCCTCCGGGTCAGCCAGACACATATGTTCCCAGTGCCCCCTGGCACGGTGAGCCTGTTGAGTCGCCCTCTGGACTTGGCATGGTCGCCCACCTCCTTTCGATATCTAGGAATCTAGATCTTTCATTCCCTGGAGGATCTATGAGAGAGTAATCTGGAGAAAGCTCTTAGATCCCTAAAGTCCTATGTTTCTTTTTGGTGCTCTCTCAAATTACCCATCATGGCTCGGATCTCAGTTTCTAAGATGGCCATGCTCCCAAGGCTGCTCTATTTTTTTGCTAATTTACCAGTGGTGATACCAGTCTCATGTTTAAACAACTAGACACTCTGCTGCGTGACTTGATTTGTGACGGAGGTAGCCATCGGCTGTCACTGGCTGTCCTCGGACACCGCCCTGAAGAGGGAGGTTTGTGTGCCCTGGATTTTGAACTATATTCTTGGGCTTCCCAACTTCAATGGATCACATTATGGCTTGATGGGGTTAATCAGGGTGAGCTAGGAGCTATAAGACAGTCGGCCCACCTGGGAACCTTACTAGCAAAGCTGCTTTTCCCAGCGGTGAGGTCCCTGCACCTGGAGGTACTGCTGTCCGCGGTGCTGAAAGCTGGCACTGTTTTGTGTCTTGAAAATGGCAGATATACCACTGTATGCACCGCCCTGAAGAGGGAGGTTTGTGTGCCCTGGATTTTGAACTATATTCTTGGGCTTCCCAACTTCAATGGATCACATTATGGCTTGATGGGGTTAATCAGGGTGAGCTAGGAGCTATAAGACAGTCGGCCCACCTGGGAACCTTACTAGCAAAGCTGCTTTTCCCAGCGGTGAGGTCCCTGCACCTGGAGGTACTGCTGTCCGCGGTGCTGAAAGCTGGCACTGTTTTGTGTCTTGAAAATGGCAGATATACCACTGTATGCACCAGCACTCCCATTAGTGTGAGTTCCCCATGGTCCCAGCTGGTCAACTGTCGGCCTGGGCGGATGCCAGACTGGTAAAAGCTGTGGACTTCTATAAACAGGGCACATTAACACCACAGGAAGACTTAATGGCTCAATATGCCTTGCCACCAGGCCAGTTTCTCTTATACGAGGCATTAAATCTGGCGTTTCAAGATCTGTGGCCAGGGGAACGGGATGAACCCATGGTTTATGCAGTCCTACAATCATTGGTTTCATTAGGCAACACTGGACACCTGGTAACCTGGCTTTACCGATCTTTCTCAACAATGGTTTATAGCCCTTTATCCACCATACAGGACAGATGGGAAGGGATCCTACAGCATGATTTTATGGACCCAGAGTGGTACAAGATATTGGCTTCCACTAAAACAAATTCAGGAATATGAGGTTAAAATATATCCAATTTAATTATGTCCACATGACATATATGACACCACACAAAACCCACATGGTTTATGGGGGTGAAGATGCAAGGTGCAGACAAATGGACACCAAATTTGTACATATGGTATGGTATTGCTCTAGTTTGAGTCTATTTTGAGAAGCAGCGATTGCTGCCCTAAACTCAGCACTTAGTCGCTCCTTTCCCTGTTCATTAGAAACTTGTGTTTTATGGTTATTCTCGAACCTAGAACACAAAAAGTGGGCACACGGTTCGTAGCTTTGGCCCTGATGTTAGCCAAACAGTGTATAGCTATGGACTGGAAATCACTGACTGGCCCTGTGATTTGGAATAGGAAAGCTGATGTGACTCAGTGGGAAAGAGCAGAGGAGAGAGCACTGGTTAGAGAGGAGACTAGAGGTATTAGAAGGCACCCTATAGCTGACTTATGGACTGAGATGCTGGTTGCATGGGAGCACCTGGAAAGTGACTCAGGGGGAGACCTGGAGGTTGGTGATGGATCACCTGAGGAAGGAGAGGTAGAGACAATGAGAGACCTGATGGAGGAGAGGGGCGAGAGCTGAACCAGAGAGGAGACTCTGGCCATTATTACATTTTCTCACTACCCCAATCCCGGAGCTAGACAAGAGCAGACCCCTCCACCTTTTTGTATGAGACAGGGGAAGAGAATCTGACCTGCTAATGTGCCCGCGGAGGACAGCCTGGAGATATACTCCGGGTTAACCCCCCCATCTGTCCACCAATTCAAAGACATGAGTGATTACTTTGCATTTGTTGAAGATCAGTAGCGCTGGCCAAACTAAGGAACCCACTTCTGCTTGTTGGGTTGTCTATTAGTACCTTTGATTTTTTTCTATTTGTTACAATATTGGCCCTCTCTATGATAGCCAACTGTTCCCCTATACTACACTACACGAAGACACCCCCTTCGTAAAAGCAAGGGGATATATCCTGAAAGTAACACGCAAACAGAATTACTGTTCCATCAGGTATGACTGTCAATGATTGAATGCTGATAGAGATATATCTTTCCTATAAATCAGTCAGTCTGAATTCTCATGGAAGATTGCTGTAACTCATAACAGTTTAAACATTTGTATATATCTTTACTAAATGCCAATAAAGAAATATTTTTTTTAAAGATTTGACGGTTGCCCTCAATGTTTGTTCTGTGTCCTGATGATGACGCTGTCAACGCCTTCACTTGCCAAATTAAGAGGAAACATATATTGTATTCTGTTCTTGTCACTTGGCGGACTTACTTTTGTGTTACTTCATTCCTCGGCCGTTGTCTTTTGTTTACACTGTAATTTGTGTTCTCATTTCATATGCCTTGTGTAACTTTGTGAGCACCAATTGGATATTGTACTTGTGTATTTCTGTTTTATATGAATATTTTGGTATAGCAAATGGTCTTTTTCAAATAACTGTTGTGGGTCCTTCTTTAAATTTTCTTTTATTGTTGATATTATCTGCATTGAGTGATTGTGTCACAGTATTAATGCTGTGTTTTCTGTGTTTTTGTTTTAATTAATTTCCTGAACCATTGTTGCTGTAATACTGTTTATTGGCCCCAGGTTCTGGGGAATAGGGCTGTCCCTATTTGTTGTAATCATACCTATGAGGATGACACACAAATACTCCTTAAACTAGAAATGACTTTGGAAACTCACACATTTTCAGTTGCTTCAAAGCTATTGTTCAGTGAATGACATGGAGCCATCTCAAATTGAATGCTTCCAAAACAGCAATACTCACATGTGGCAATTGGAAAAATTGTGACCTATTTGCCGCCTGGCCTGATGATCTGGGAACACTGCCTAAAGTACCTAAGGAAGTGAGAAACCTTGGAATCACCATGGACTCCAAGCTATCAATGAATGCCCAAGTGGACAAATTAGCAATAGCAAGATCAAGCTTCATTACTATAAAAACTCTGCAACGCATCTTCCCCCACCTGGGATTCCCAGACAAGATCCAGGCTACTGTGTCTCTCTTGTACTGTCTAAACTTGTTTATGCCAATGGCCTCTACCACGGATCATCTTTATCAACTATGAAAAGACTACAATGGATTCAGAACTCTGCTGCAAGTCTACTCCTTATTTATTTTTTTGTTTTATTTATTTGAGTTTTATATAGCGCTGGCTAGACCCGGAGGTATCAGAGCGCTTTACATGAGGATCAGAGTTACAGGTTACAAGTTACATTTGTTCCAAGAGCAAAATCAAACATAGGAAAAAAAGAAAGCAAAGTTACGGAAATTTGTCAGGGGTGGGGGAGGGATGGGAGAAAAAAGTCACAAGCCTGCATCGCCCCTGCCTTGTGGGCCCTACATTGGTAACCAATTGCCAGAAGATCCACAATCAAGCTGCTTTGAATCACCCACGAAGCAATACATGGAACAGGGCCACTCTTCATCAGGAATAAAATCACCAAATACATTCAATAAAGGAACCTCCGATCTAGATTAGCACCTCACCTCAAAATCCCACCATATAAGAAAAAAACAATAGGTGGCACATCCTTCTCTATTCCAGCAGACAAACTATGGAACTCATTGCCCCAAACATGAGATCCACGAACAACTATCTTGTCTTCAGAGGACTACACAAGTGTTGTCTCTTCCCCACATAACCACAATACTCAAACATAAATAATTACACTACTTTCATTATTTTTCTAGCAAACCATATTACTTTGAACAAAACTTTTAAAGTGTGTAAGTATATCTTTACTACTGCTAAAATTATGGCGGAATCACGTCCCCACGGCAGCTCTGGAAATATGTGCCTGCACGGACTGTGACGGCGTCACAACTCCACAAAAAGTTTTAAAATGACTTTAAAATGTTGATTCCCAATAATTATACTACATTTGTGGATTTATTAGTAAACCTCTTAGTTTGAACAAAACCTCTAAAATGTGTAACTATGACTTTACTACAGCTAAAAATATTCTGGAGTCGTTTTCACACTGTGGCTCCGGAAACACCTGCTGTGGCCGGCGGGACAGCATCACGACTCCTTACTTTATGAGAAAACCACTTACGTTAAACAAAACATTAAAACTCTCTATATTTCTGTTTCAATACTGATAAAAAAATCATGCAGGAGTTGCGACCCTTCCACAGAGCCACTCATGATTAGTCCACAGCTGTACAAAAATGTTTAAAAAAATTATTAAATAAGAAACACATTACTGAAGACACTTCACAATCATAGAAATTCTTTAAAAAAAACAGAACTTTACAAAGACGTTAAACTTAGGAAATACAATGATTGAATTGAATTATAACAAAACTTTTGAAATTTGCTGAAAAATCAAAGGTTACAGGGACATTATAGTTAGAAAATAGAATTAAAAAAACCTTAGAAATTTACTGAAATAACTGAAGGTTACAGGGACGTTATAGTTAGGCTCAGATTTAACTCATACAAACCCATGAAAATTCTGCAGTTATAGTTACTTGAGCTAACTATAACTTACGCCCCACAATGCACTGCTTATGACCTAACATATTACATCACTCATGACATGGCCAGTGACATCACTGATGACATCTCAAATGAGATCACTCTTCTTAAGGTACTCCTTCCACCAAATTTTTTAGATGGGACGTTTGGCCTGCAGTACCGTAGTGCTAACCTGGCTTATCTCGACGAACAGCCATGTGGCAAATGAATGAGTGGGTGAAATATTCTGTGCCGCTGGCAGAATTGGCACAATTTTAATGACTCCATGTTACTCTTGTAATGCAAAGTTGCAGCCAAATACCACCAATCGCCATGCAGCGGAACTATTTCTCAAGCGCATACCAAAACAGTAAGCTGGTGAGCAAGATTGGGTGTCCCCCAGCTCAATTTTTGGTCACTAGGAGGACATCTAGTGAGATTTTTCCAACATGGGCGGTCCAGAACTTTCAGGGTCAGAAGACTGGTGCTCGAGTAGAAAATCTAGTGGAGAGGCAGCAAAATCAATGTAAGTAGCTTCACCCTCTGGCGCACCTCATGGTGCTCTTCGCGCTGATTTTTTAGCATGGAACGGGCTCCCAGAGCTAAGTCACAGTGCGAGCAGAGCAGCATGCCTATTGTTATCCTCCGGCTTGCTAATCAAAAAGATGTCCTAAACTGGGGAGGATAGCCATTTTAAATGTGCCACTGCCAATGCCTGCTCATCCACATTATTGGTTCCGCACCAGGTCAGCACAATCCATAAAGGGTCTTTTCTGTGATTGGCTGCCTCTGCAAAGATACTGGGCTGAGCCGAATGGTAGTCCCACTCACTTACCCTGTACATGGGTGAACATGCATGTGCATGTGTTTTAATGTCCAGCCAATGCAGAGTCTGTTACCTCAGCTGCACAGCAGCAGACCTTGTTCAAAAAGGCAGACACTGGCAGCTAGCACTCCAAGTACATTTTAACATATATGTTTTCAGGTAAATATACATATATCAGGGTCCCAATCTATCACTTTTATTGATTTATTTTTTGTTACTCTAACACCTTTCTGTTACTTTAGGTACATGAGCGGAGTCGCCCTTCCATATCCGGAGTCTCTGTTCTGAGAGCAGAGTCTCCCTTAAGCACACAGGGTTGACACTGCGCACTCAGGGCAGAGATCGCCACATACCACATGTAGCAGGAAATGAAATACAGGAAGATCAAGTCGGACATTGTGTTGTCATTCTGAACAATACTTTCTTTACAACACCATGCTCCTCCATCATACTGCTCCTTGAAATACCCTCAGATATATTGAGGTCAAGAGACCCAGCTAAGTCATGCAGAGCAGGCACAAATCTAGAAAGACATTGTGCCGCACTACAGGGAGAGTCCACACCCAGCAGGGGAAGCTATGCTACAAGCGCTGGGAGGACATTCATTGTAGAGTCCAATTTAAGGCAAAAGCCATTATGTGCTTGTCCTCCCAGTAATATTCTGGCTCCCCCACATGACACCACTGTAATGGAGGGATATGAAAGCTATCTGGCAGACCCTCCATGCTCAAGTAAGTGTATATTTGAACTAACCACTTAAGTTCACTTGCATTTTGACAGTGTATCTTCTCATGTGCTCACTGTGAGCTTTGTTATAACATTCTATGTTTTATTAAGCATGTTTTTGTTGTAAGAAAGGTTTGAAAGTTAAAGTTTGAAACATGCATGTTTATTGCTTGTTTAGTTTGGGTTGACTAATCATACCATCTTGACATTATGGAAATGCTTTTAACATATTTGGAATGTCTGTCAACATGAAAACCAAAATTATAAATTTGAAATCTATAACATTTCCATTTTGCCAATTTTATTTTACGTGATGCTGACATTGTGCACTTTTACCTTACATCCTAACCACCATATCAATGTTACCTTTTACCTTCATAGTTCATACAATTATAAATATGTGGAACATGTGTTTATTGAATGAGTAGAGCAGTTCAACATCCTTTACAATGCTTTGAAGTCATGATTTAAAACTCTCTCCTCTCAGATAACCAATTAGTGGACACTAATGAAAATCTGCATTTTGTACAGTACAAACTGGATTTTTCACAGACATACGCTTTTACCTCCCCATTTTCATCCTTTTAACGGCTGATTCTGCAGATATGTTGTGAATTTTCCAATGTAACTATTTGTAATTATGAACATTTGAGCATGAAAGCAGAGCATATTGACAAATTTGGTAAAGTCTACACAATGTCAGCACTTGCTTATTGGGTTTCCCATTTAGCTAAAGTTAAGTAGATTTGCATTACTGACCTAATCAAATAAAGAAGTGTCTCTTTTTCCACATTTCTTTCCAGTGGGTCGGTTTGGCCAAGAAAGATCACAGCAGGGCCAGGATCAAGAACATAGGCCCACTGCTTAGAAGTGGGCACGACCACTTGAGACCACCAGTAAGGATGAAGAACACACCAAAAGCATGTGTAGTGTGTCAGTCTGGAGGCTAACAAGATCAGTCACTAAGAGACTAAGGCAGAGGCTGAACAGCTAATTAGGTTGGCAGTATATGTAGACACCACTAGCCAGGACAAGGAAGCTCTTGCCTCTCCTCAAGGCATTCAGCAAGACCAACCTCTGGTGTAAAAAGAGCAGGACCCACATCCTCCAGGGCTGCACGCAGACGCTCCTTAACTCCACAGGCCCCGATTACATCGGGGCCTCCAGCTGCACCTCCTGCCCATGCACCTCCTCCTCCTCCCAGTTTCAGCATAGAAGAACTAGAGTAGACAGTTCTATTCCTGACACCCAACACCCCCTTTCCTACAGCCCATTCCTTTCCCCCTGAATTTATGCTCTTGGTTGCTCTCAATTAGGCCAATAAGATAGGTTGAGTGAGTGATCTCTTGTGATATCTAAGACTTATTAACTGGCTCTGAATACTCTGAGAGATGGTCAGTGAACAGCTCTGAACTTTACGTGGCCTCATGACATCCTTATTTGCATGCTTTATGTCTTGTCTGCCTCCCCAAATCACCCCATCTTCTGTTGTCCCATCTTCCATTTTGTCTGGATCCCTGTTTCCCCTGTTACCCTCTGTTTCAATCTTCGCATTCGGTGTCTGGTCCTGCCACGGCCAGCCATTTGACACCAGCATCTGAAGGTAATTTCAGTATAGTTGTGAAGACAAAGAACAAGACAGCCAGGAACATATGCCCCAAGCCAAGAACAAGTTTCTGACCAACTCTCAGGCTTATGGTTATGACTTACAATTGGGGCTGTGGACTTTGTGTTTTCAGACTCTTTATGGACCATTGAATTTTTCTTTTCCCCTTTGTATATAGACTGTTCCCTTGATGGTTCCTGGTGTTTTTTATTATTCTCCGAACCCCCATCAAGACTTCATGTATATACATTTTGGTCCCCTCCCAAGGATAGTGGTGGGTGCCACTGGGTACTTACAGTTAAGATCATTTTTCCATAGGAAATCGATTTTTTGGATTGCTAATAACTTTGGTCTTGTTTGACGAATTTTCACAAAACATTCCATAAAAAAGTCACATCCACCTCAGCTCCTTCCTGGAAAGGTTCGGCGTGATCTGTCAAGTGGTGGCTGAGAAGAAGGTGGGCCCCAAAAGATGTTTTCCCCATGCAAATTTCCAGATGAACATTGTGATAATACCGGGCTATTTGCAGATGTCCCCCAATGTTTTCCCCCTATTTGGACAACTAGATGCAGGTTTTCTGACACTGACCATACCATGGGTTCTGCTAACTAGGCCCAGGGCCAGTGCTCAGTTTAAAAGGTGCATGGTAATTAGGTGTAATTACAGTTGGTACTGACAACCTACCTGTAAGTCCTGAGTTTAAGGTAGGGTATGCGGGTTTAGAGGCCCAGGGGATGTAATGCACTTAAGTGTACACTTCTCTGGTGCCTGCTGCCATATTAAAGCCAGCCCTGCTTTGTAGACTGATTTTAACATAAAACTATGTCCAAATTCGACATTGGAATTAAAAGTGTTTCCAAAGTCTTACACTACCTTATGTTTACCATATAATTCACCCCTAAGGTCTGCCAAGGTGCCCCCAGGATAGGGTGCATTGTTAAATTATGCAGGGACATTATAGAAGTTCTTTTCTAAGCCCTGGTGAGGGAAAACTGCCAATTTCATTTGTCCTCATTGTAGATTGCTAGCTCCGTCGGCTAACATAGGAAAGGCTTTAATAATCCTTAATACAGCGTAACTTTTGACAGGAGTGAGCTAGAAAAATAATTCAAAGTATGAAAATAATAGTTGTAATACATTCATCAACTTGTCAAGGTTGTATTTATTATAACTATGGCAGGAAAGAAGTTATAGAACAGCTTTCCTAAATTTGCCAAATTGAGCTCTGTAGCAGCCTCTTCTGATTAGCCAGCCTTTGACAGGCTGAGCCAAGCTTCCTTGAGTAGGTGTGAAGTGGCCTGGGCTGACACAATGGAGGCATCTGGTGGGAGGAGATCTGCTGCCTGCTCATGCCAGGACAGGAAGTAGGCTGGATAGCCAAACTGGTCTTCAAAGGGAGAAAGGCAGTTAGGACGGGAACCAGGCCCACCCACACTTTATGCACCCCCAGACAGATGGAAGCCCATGTAATTGAATTAGGAGAGGGGTTGGAAGAGGAGTGTAGGGAAATGTTAGCCACACCTATGGGTTGAGTTAGCCAGACCTGAACCTCCAGGAGTGATTTTCTCCATTTTGATTTTTATTGAGAAGTGCTTGCGGGGACAAAAATATGCCATACTTCTAAGGACATTGTCATCACAGAGGGTGGTACCCCGCACCCCACAGGTCAGGGGTGCCCCCCTCTTGCCACCTAAGAAACTAGAATAAACATGGGAGAGCTGCCAGTATCACAGATCCCTGTTTGGACATATCAAGAGAAGAAGGACTGCCTTGCTGAACCCCTGTTATGCACCACAAGAGGACTGTACTCATAAGTACTACACCCGCTGCACACTTTGGGCTTCACAAAAGAAGACTTTGCCTGGAGTCAAAAGGATTAAAGAATGGGCTTCCTGAAAGCAACAGGTGCAAAAGAGCTTCAAGCCGTCACCTGCATCAATTCCATCAAGACAAGCCCAGCTTACCAGCTTCACCTGGACTTTGAGGGATTTGACAGTTGCACTGTGGGAATTGTAGTATCAAACCTGCAAGAGACAACTCAGAGCTTCTAGGCCTTGATTATTGTTGCAGACCCTCAAAGACACAAAAGTAACATCTGGAGAAGAAAGACTGCCCTGCCGGACCCTTGGACTGTACAAGAGAGGACTGCATTCATAGGACCTGCACCTGCTGCACTCATAAGGCTTCACAACAAAAGGACTTTGCCTGTCTTAACGGATAAGGAGTGGACTCCTTGATCAGCAACAAGTAGAAAAGTGCTGGAAAGGCTACCTGCAACATCAACAAGGACAAGTCCAGCAGGCAAGCTTCACCTGGATTTTGCTTGGATTGACCAGTTGCATTATGGGAGTTTTAGTCCCAGACCCCAAGAGGCAAACCAGGGCTTCTGGACCCTTGGATGGTGCTGTGGACCACTGTCCTGCATCAAGAACACTTCTGGAAGTAAGTGTAGAAGTGTTACATCATGGGCGGTCTGAGCTCTTGACTTTGTCCCGGTCCAACGCAACCTTTTTTAACCCTACGAGCTTTATTTGCTTCTAAGTGCTAGTTTTACTTTTAATCTTTAAACATTCATATCTCTTATTCCATACATTGGATGTTTGACATTTTGGTGTCATTTTAAAGATAAAAATATGTCCTATGTTTATAAATTGGTGTTGTATTTCTATTGTTTGCTGTGTATTACTTATTTACTGTTTTGGTGACATTCAATGAGTTGCACACCTGTCTCCTAAGTTAAGCCTGGTTGCTCATGATCCAAACTTCCATGGGTTGAGCAAGGATTAATTTATTAAAACTTGACTGGACCTTGTTTGTCACAGTGAAGTTATCATAAGCTGTAGGCACCTACCTGCACCTATTAATAAATCACCTTCCAACAACCATTGAACAGCGATCCAGAAAAAACAACTGAAAACAATTGCACCAAATTTAGCTGAAAGCTAGGGGGCATATTCTCAAGGACTCATCGCCGATTTATCGGCACTTCAGCGCCGCAAAAATGGCGATAGATTTATCGCCCCATTCACAAGCTGGTGCAAACTGCCGACATCGCCAGTTTTCCCGCGATAGCTACCGCAGAAAACATCGCCACGGGTGAGAGCGACAACTAACGCTAATGATATGCAGAGTAGGCGTTCCCGTGCAAAAACACACGAAAACACCACTTCGCGAGATTCTCAACGACCAGCCAGATCTGCGATGCGATCCAAAAACAGGCGATAATGCGCGTTAGCAGCAGGGATTTAACACCTGCCTTCTGCTGGTGTTAAGCAGGACGACAACCTGCAGCACAAAAGGGAGCCCATCCCCGAGCCACATCTGAAGACCAACAGATGCCATGGAGCTACTGATCATGCAGCTCGGAGACCCCAGAGGCCCACAAAACCCACCGCCACTGCCACCACCCCCTGGCCCCCCCCGACCTCCCCCCCTGGACTACCACTGAGGCAGCGCAGAAGAAGACAGCGGAACTACAGAAAACACACCAGCCTAACAGACTTAAAGCCAGAGGAAGTAATTGCCCACTACAGGCTCAAAAGGACAACCATCCTCCGCATCCTGACCCACATTGCCCACAGGCTGACGGTACCAACAGAGCGGACAACCAACATCCCTCTGCAGACAAAGCTGATGGCTGTGCTGCACCTGTTGGCCTCTGGTACCTTCCAAACAACAACTGCCAGAGTCGGAGGAGTCTCACAGCCAGCCCTATCAAAGTTCATCACACCTGTCCTGGATGCCATCATCAGTTTCATACCCCAGCACCTTCACTTCCCCCACACTGCGCAGGAACAGCTGGAGAGCAAGCATGGCTTCTACGCCATAGCTGGCTTTCCACACGTGTTGGGGGCAATTGACTGCACACATGTCCTACTTGTGCCCCCTGCCGACACTGCACACAATTACCGCAACAGAAAGCACACGCATTCCATCAATGTGCAGGTAATAGTGGACCACCGGGGACTGTTCACCAATGTCGTCGCCAACTACTCAGGCAGTGTGCATGATTCCTACATCTTCCGACAGTCCATCATCAACCAGCGCTTCCAGGATGGCACCTATGGAAATGCACTGCTCGTTGGTAAGTACCAAATGAACACTCCACACACCTCGACTCCACAATCATGCAACTCACAACTGTGGTAATGCACACGTTACTGAATCACATACAACATGCCAAACAACATGCCCACCTACCAGACACGACAACACAAGGAACTGTGGTAACAGGGGCCAGACATGGAGACAAACCATCCACGTCATGGCACCTCTGCCACACAATTGCAGAATGTGGGGAGTGGTGGGGACCAAGTCTGTGCGAAGGAGGCAGGAGACCCATGACTTAGAATGTACACAATGCCAAGTGTGGCGGTGATGTGCTGGACAGACATCAGTATGCAGAGCACAGACATGTCCATGTGGACATATACTGCTGTAGTTTGTAGTGTTGTGGACAGTGGACGCAACCATGTTACCTCAGGCAGTGGGGAAGACCTTGGACATGTAGCTATGTCATCCCCCCCTGTAAGCGTAAGCTTAGTGGGCTGGGCCAGCGTAGGGGTGGGAATACATAGTCCGGGGCTCTGGGCGTGGTTCAGTAGCGGGATGGCCACCAAAGCAACTACTGTGTGTGTCTCTTTGGCCGCCATATCCTGACCATACTCCTACACACACGAGGTAGACCACCTTCAACGGCCATATTCACAGTGTCGTCGTCAGGCTTGTGGACATGCGCAGACAGCCATGACAATGGTGTGTCTTAGGAGTGCAAGTGATGCAACCGCGCAGCGCACACAAGTGAATAGGCTCGGGGGTAGTGAGGAGCAGCTATGAGGCAACGTAATACACATGGATGCCGCTCATCTGCCACATGCATGACATGCCATTCATGAATCCCAAAGTCGCACACATCACACACCACTGAACTAATCAGCCTGCCAACACAGAATGCAGAACAACCGATTGACACATGTCTCTCCCCCCTGTCACAGGTGATCAAGGATATGCACTCTGCCCGTGGATGATGACACCCCTCCGAGCCCCAAACACCCCGGCCCAGAGGCAGTACAATGCGGCCCACAAACGCACCAGGGGCATTGTGGAGCGCTCATTTGGCGTGTTGAAGTCACGTTTCAGGTGCCTGGCCATCACAGGTGGAAGGCTCCTGTGCAGCCCGGTAATAGTGTGCAAGATGATCGTCGCATGTTGTGTGTTGCACAACATATGTGTACGCACCAATGCCCCATGGATCCAAGTGCCAGATGCACCGGACGATGATGAGGAAGATGAGGCAGGTGGACCACACCCCAGTGCAGCTGCAGCAGGAATAGCCCGAAGGAACACAATCATTGACAATTTCTTCACATGAGCACGTCACATTGGGGCTGTCCTTGGCAGTCATGGGACTGGACAAAATGACCACAGGCACGGCATGTGCAAATGTATTCATTACAACACACATTCCCTGTGTGCATGTCACTCCTCTGCATTAGCACATCACTCTGACAAGTGTAAGTGCAACATTTAGTGCTGACATTCTCACAAATGGCAATTAGATGGTGGGTGTGTCACCTCCGTTATCAGGATCCTGTTTTCCTGCGGAGTGAACCGCGTCTTCCTCTTCTTCTTCTCCTTGCCCTTCCCTGACCCCGAGGTCCCAGGCTGCTCCTCCGTGGGGCTTGTGGGGTTCTGGTTGTCCTCTGTACTTGCTCCGGCTACCTCCATGGTGCTTCACAGTTGTTTGTGTTTTGTTTGTGTTTTGTGTTGCCGCTTTTATTGTGCTTTTTGCAGCCTGACTTGTGGGACTTGCAGGCCTGGCGTTGCTTGTCGCTGACTTTTTTATCGCAGTTGGGCACATCGCACCTTTTTTCACGTTCAGCTTTAGATTCTTATCGCCGTCACAGGACTGTTGTCGCGGACATTTGATGCATTATCGGGTAACTATCGCATGTTACCGCCATGTTGAGAATGCCATGTTAACACGGAGTTATTTTCCCGTGATAGACGGCGATATGGAAAATTGCGTTGGCCTATTTTGCCGATGTTTATCGCACATTCTTGTGAATATCCCCCTAGGTCTTTACACAGAAAGTGTGTTATGTGATTTGGTGTAAAAACATTCAGTAGTATTTGAGAAATTAAAATTTACAATGTACGTATATATTTCAGGCTGAGGAGAAGCCGCGGCACAGAGGTTAAAAGATGAGAAGCTGACTGGCTGCAGTCAACATCAATAAAGCTGTTCTGGCAGCCATTTTAGGACTCAGTGATTCAGTCATATAGGGGACAGGAGGGGGAGGAGCAATTGAGGACAACCCTTTCACACTGGATAGGCTCCCAAAAGACCCACTTGTGATGATTTAGCTTAATGGTGGTGTGGGTAATGCTATTAGAGGAGCCTTCGAAAATATGGCAGCCTTCACAATATATTCAACTCCACTCCTTGCAGACGTCTATTTCTGATGATGGTGGAAAACAGTATTTGAAAATGTTTTCAATGGCCTGGCTGGAAGAACCAAAAAAATGAGGCCCTGAAGTAGCCAAACTTAAGTTTTGATATGAGATAAGGCATTAAATCTATGCCAGACGGTGAGTCCCCAGGTGAAGATGTGACTACAATTGAGTTTTATAAAATATATGGGGAGATTTTACTCCATACAGGAAAAAGGAGAGAGAGAGGATGAACAGCCAGCTATTACCTCCTCCCCAATTATAAACTAACACTCTCACATGGGCTTAGAGAAGTAAAGTTATGGTTGCAACTAGTGTATGATGTAGTCACCTTTGACAGTCATTAAAACAGGCCCTTTCCAACACTTTGTGGCATACTTCATCATCAGGTCTGTCTAAATCTCAATATATGTCATTATGGGATGGGCTCACATACTTATATGTTCTTAACATTCTGTAAGGGGAATCAAGTATAGGGTTACTATGAAGATCTAAAATTGTCTTTAAGTAACCATCAATAATGTATTCGCTATAGGCTACTCAGACAAAGTTAAAACATTTTATGTAAGTGGATGAGAGAATGTATCTATCCATATTGAGTATTATTGGGTTAACTTGTTTTAGCCTTCCATCTTGCAGCAAAGATTGATGATGGTTTTCTTCAGGACTATCAACTCTACATGTCCCTTAAGTTAATGGAACTATGATTGGTAGTAGACACATACATATGCATACAAAACACAAAAATGCATGCAATGAAAAATATATGCTTGTGTTCACTCACTGGGTTTCCCCTACTGTCGTGTAGTTCCTATATTACCTATACAGGATCTGCGCGTTCGGATAACATAAACTGTGGGATTGGTGGCGGACGGATTCCGTGCACCCCCACCGGATACGTTAGCCTGTCTGTATTAGCTAGCTCACAGTGCCACTAGATTCTCCTCTTATCGGGGAGAGAATAGTTCTTGGCAACCTCAGAACATGACAACCCTGATCCCCCAGGATCGTGGAAACAATATACTACCTTTCGCTCAGTCACTCGTGCTCACTTAGTTTGTCTCAGAGAGATACACAGAATAAACAGTCTGGGCGTTTCAATAAGTATTTATTGAACAGTTGTTATTCTAGTGTAGAATGTATGAGCTGCAACAACCATTAGACAGTAGCAGAGATATATGATTAGCAATATTATGAAAGTAAAAGGATGGTATAGTTCTACCATCTTGCAGAAATCATAAATATATACATGTACATAAAACACATGATAAAAGGTGCGTAGTCCTACGGTGTCTCCCTAACTAGATGCACCTAAATGTACCGAGCATCTATGTAGGTGTTATGCCAAGAATCCCTCTAGGATCCAGTCCACCCCATTACCTGAGAGTTTAGAGAATATGGGACCCCGTCCTGGTCTTGAGTTGGACACCATGCGAGGGATGTTAGACCACTGCTAGCTGGAGCGTCTGCATGCAGGAACCTCAGCGTCTCTGGTCAGTGTGTCAGCCGGGAAGTCACGGTCTCCTCTGTCTGTCTAGCAAGACATGATGTATATATACCCATAGATCTCCCCAGGGGTCCTACCTTGCTGCGTTACTGTGTCGGCCTAAAGGATGACGTCAGGCCTGAACTTTAACATAGATATTATACAGGAGATGTTCGTCCTGCTGTGAGTCCTGCTGTGCTTCCAAGAAGCCTCATGTATAATGTATGAGTATTGAACCAGGGAAAAACCTGCGTTCTGAATGCAGTGTCGTATCTAGGTAAAAGGTCAGTCCCTATGAACCGTTATGTATGAAATGTAGGGAAGGATACAGGTGAAAGGTTGCAGTGTTACCTGCACCTATATAGGGTACCTATATGGAATATAACACTACTAAAGAACATTTCACATAAACTTTATTAATCTAGAAGACAAATTGGCACACAGCTGTGATAAGTGTCATGCTACGAACTGTACTCAGCACAGCACTCTGGTGAGGAAGTGAGTTAGGTGGAGAGGAAGAGAGGGAACATCACCCTGTAGCCACATTCTGGTTAGCCATTCGCTTTAGAAATGGATTGATTGTTTGATTATGTGTATAAAGTAAGTATACAAGACGTAAGTCTATGAAGTCAGGAAGAAGATTTTCCATCTTACATAGTTTAGCAGCTCTCACACTTATTCGTCAAGGGTACGATGTGACCACAACTTTAGCATCTCCTGACCTAAACCCTACCTGGAGGAGAGGAGAAGTGGACTTTTAAATTCAAGTGCTGGCTAGGAACTTTCCATTTTTGCCAGTACACATTCATTCATCCACAATGAATTGTTTCACAGACAAAGGGATGATTGCAAAGATGTACTTATAAATAAGTGTGAAATAGCAGATAAACTGATATTAGTGTTCAACTGTATCAAAACATATATATCATGTCCATTCTGGTTCAGATAATTCCTGCGTAATTGTTTTTCGTTATTTTTGGAGTTCTGTTATTCACCACATAAATCACCCAGTGGACACTATGTAGAGCTGAAGGGTAGAGAACCAACTCCAGTGAAAGGCACAGTGAGAGGAGATAGAGTCAAACAGAATGCTAGGTTAAGGCTCTCTTTCCAGTATTAAAGTTAAAGAATCAATCATTAATGAACATGATCAGAGGAACTGGTGAAGAATTATTTCTCTAGGAGCTTTCCAAATTGCTGATAATTAACCTCTATTCTTAACCTCAGGTTTAGGACATTCTAGAGTTTGGACAGTAGGACCCTATCAATCAATCATTCAGGATTTATAAAGCACAGCTAATCACCCAATAGGGTATCGAGGTGCTTCTAGGTCCCGGAGACTTATTGGAACAGCCAGGTCTTGACGGCCATTCGGAATTCTGGAAGTGAGGTGATGGTCCGGAAGTGTGTGAGGAGGCTGTTCGAGGTTTTTGTTGCAATGTGGGAGAAGGAGAGTCCTCCACTTTTACTTCGGTAGATGCAGGGAGTATGGGCAAGTGAAAAGAAGGAAGAGCACTCTTTTCGTGTTGGTTGATGGAAATACAGGCGGTGGTTAATATAGGCGGGTCCTTAGTCGTGTAGAGCCTTGTGTGCATGGTTCAGCAGCTCGAATTGGCATCTCTTCTGTACAGGGAGCCAGTGGAGTTGCCTGAGGTGGGGTGTGATGTGGATTTGTCAGGGAAGGCCGAGGATGAGTCTGGCTGCACCTTTATGTATGGTCTGAAGTCTCTGAAGGAAGTGTGCAGTGATTCCTATGTAGAGGGCGTTGCTGTAGTTCAGTCGGCTGGTGATGATGCATGTGTCATGTGCATCTTGTGTGTAGGGATAGCCACTTGAAGAGCTTACGTAGCATGCGCAGAGTGAGGAAGCAGGCAGGGGAGATGGCGTTGATCTGTGATTTCATGGTGAGCTTGTTGTCAATGATGATTCTGAGGTTTCTGCTGTGGTTGGAGGGTGTGGGTGCGGTCCTAGGTCTGATGGCTACCAGGAGTCATTCCATGTGTTGCTGCTGTTGCCAAAGATCAGTACTTCCATCTTCTTTGTGTACAGCTGCAGGCAGTTGTCCTTAATCCAGTCAGCGACATTTGTCATGCATCTGTGTAAATTGTTCTGGTTGTGGTTGGGTCGTCGGTGAGTGAGATGATGAGTTGGGTGTCATCTAGAGAGCTGCCGCCTTGTTTTTGTCATTTGAAGACACATTGTTTGAATAGATTCATATTTATTGAACAAAAGTCCCAGGCAGGTATGTATTATGGGATGATCATTTGAAGGTAGCTTGTACCTTTGTTCGAATAAGCATTGTCGATGGTGCAAAGGATTTTTAAAGTGATCTTAAAATACACGCAAAGTCAGTCAAGCTATATAAAAGTCGGTAGTGTAGAATCCTCTTTCCAGAGGTTGAGAAGAATTTGCCTCCGCGATTTTGAATTCATTTCAGTCTGTCAGCAAGTTGTATGGAAATCTTGTATAGACCACATTATGGTAAATAAGGCATCCCATTACTGTTGGCTCTTGTTAGCTCCATTTGTTAATTGGTTTTCATTAAAGAGAGGATCCTCCCAGTTATGGATATTTGTAATTTATATCCCTGACTAAAGCATTAATGTGGCCAGTGATTGAATGACCAGTATCATAGATAAATTCTAAAGTCCTAGCTTTGTGACTTGTGGATGAGAGGTATACTCTTTGGCCCTTCAAAAGAAAGTGTGTCATGATGATATCCCCCTAGAACCAGTACCTCGATTTTTGCTCTTTCAAAGCTAAGGGAATGTTGTTTCTTTCACCAGATTGTGTGGTCTAGGCATTGTGGGATTTTGGGCTGTACAGTTCTTGTACAGTTGAATAAAGATTTTAATTTCATCAATCTCCATCTGGAAATGTACCTGATGGTCTAGGATGTTCCCAGTGAGAGCATGTAAATGATGAACAACAATAGTGAGATAAAGGACCACTGTGGAAAGAAGTGGATCAACTCCACTGCTGTTAAAAATAAAATGGCCCGAAATTACCGGTGGCAAACCAACATG